>CAUYQG010221867.1:0-24547 GCA_963574415.1 Tarsius wallacei
CGTATAGCACATATTCCGCCCTAGTGTGTATTCTTTCAGGAACCTCCCCCTCCACTGGGGTCTCTTGAGGACAAAGTCTCTGTCGTGTTCCTCTCTGTGCCTCCAACTCCAAGCCCAGTTGTGGGGGGGGGTCTTCATCCAAAGCACCGGAAGCCACAATCCCTGCTGCAGAAGGCTGTCCCCTGGGCAAGGACGTGGGCTTGGCGGAGCATCCAGCCGGCCTGGGTAGGACCAGCCCCTGGGGAGCTCACGCGGGTGCCCCCAGCCTCCCCTCTCAGCCTCCCAACACACTGCTCCCGTGGCTCACCACCTACTTGCTGCTGAATTTTAACAAACACTCCAAGAGATAACGGTTAATTTCACAGAGCTGTGAGTGGAGACTGTTAAAATGTTAATATTATTTAAATTGTTTTACATTTTCGACAGTTTGAGCCGCAAATATAAATGTTTTCTGTGCTTTCCACGGAGCTGAGCTCACAAAAATGATTGATGAGGCGCCGAATATGGAATTTCCCACTTTAAATTAAGAAACGCAACGTGAGGATGATGAGAAAGATACCGCCCCGCCATATGTGGTCCCCACGGCCACAGTGCTCGGCACAGAGCCCAGAGGCAGGTCATTGGTCCCTCTGGTTCCCAGTGGCATGAGCTCCTCACTCCACCTCCCTGGGCCTCCTGTCCTCTTCTAGAAATAGGAGTCCCATCTACCAGGCAGGGGCATCCCCAAGATTCCACTGTGGGCTCCATTTAGTGGCCACTTCCTCTGACTGGTGCTGGGCATGGGTGTTTTTTTCTACCCTGTGTCATTTGTCCTCACTGCTGCTTCTGAGGCAGGTACTTTTTTATACCCATTTCACACAACATGTCCACAGTCACACACCCAGGAACTGGGGGCACCAGCCTGACCTTAAAGCCAGTGCTCTTCTTCACCACATTAAGCAGGTTTAGAAGTGACTGCAGGCCAAGTGCAATGATTCATGCCTGTAATCCCAGTGCTTTGGGAGGCTGAGGTGGGAGGATTGCTAGAGGCCAGGCGCTTGAGACCAGCCTGGGCCATATAGCGAGACTCCATCGCTACAAAAAAAAATTTAAATTAGCTCGGTGTAGTAGCCTGTGCCTGTAGTCCCAGCTACTCAGGAGGCTGAAACTGGAGGATCACTTGAGCTCTGGAGTTGAGGCTGTAGTGAGCTATGACTGTGTCATTATACTTTAGCCTGGGTGGATAGACAGAAACCCTGTCTCAAAAAAAAATCTGCCACTCCATAGATAACTAATAAATGGTAATGTGCTCCTTTTCCACGCCCCACCTTCCTCACCTAGCACCCACATTCCAAACTCTCTTAGGGCGTCTGCTTCACCACACAGGTACATTATCAGTGTCGGCCACTTCTAACTTTGGCTACATTCAAAGGAGGGGAGAGCTAATGGTGAGAACCCAGACTCCACACTTCTGAGGCCAGCCCAGGAGAGCGTGAAAGATGCCATGCCTGTGTCCCCTTTTTGGGCTCCCTGTGGCCCCAGAACTCACAGTCTTTCTGAGCAGAGCCCAACCTAGCCAGCCTCACCTGCTGTCTCAGAGAAGCTTCCAGCCTGGCCCCAGCCTCAGTCCCCAGAGGGAATCCTACATGTGCCCAGCATGGGGCTAGGCACTGTCTGGGGATTATCTCCAGGGGCTCTCACTACGAACTCCCAATACAAGGATTTTTATTTTCCCAAGTTGCTTGTGAGCAAACTGAGGCTGGGATAGGCCAAGCTGAAGGGCACAGCTCACATGCATTGGGATCCAATTTAATCCCAGGGGTTCGCACTCCATACTACCTGCCCCCCTGAGCGCTTGACCTGGGCCACACCTTGGGAGCCCTATCTTAGCCATATCAGGCATCACTTATTCATTCATCATGCAGCCATTCATTCCTACACTGGGGGAGCAGTGGTGGGGTGAGTACACTCACTCCCTTCCCAGATCTGATGGTCAATAGAGGGTGACAGATAAACAGGGAAGCAAATGGGGACAGCGGGGCTTATACCATGATGGGAGGACACACATAAAAGGGCCCCCTGCCCAGCCTGGAGTATCAGGGAGGACTCCCTGAAAGAATGTCCACCTAAGTTGAGGTTTGAACAACAAACAGAAATTTGGCAGGCAGCAAGAGGCAGGACAGTGCTCCTGCTGAGAACAAAGCAGAAGCAGAGTACCCAGCATGAGCGGGGATGCAGACAGGTTCTATCCCAAGCCAGGAGGTGAGACTAGATTTTAAGCAGGAGAGCCAGTGTGCAGACATGAGCTCCCAAACAGGCCCTCTCTGGCTACAATGAGAAGAAGAAACTAGCAAGATGAGGCTAGAGAAAAGCAGCAGGCTGGGGGTAGTCCCCGGTGAGAGGGACTGTGACCTGGGAAAGGGGGCGGGATTATGGATCTAAGAACATTGAGCAGGAAGAACTGTAGTAACTGGGTGGAGGGAGGGACAGGGCCCCACTGCCTATCGACAGCTGTCCTATTGCTCACAGTGTGCTGGAATCCTCAGACCTGCCCTGGCCGGGGTTGTCCTCCAGTGGGCACCAACCCCTAAATGCACCATGATGCTCCAGCCCCAGGTCCCTGCTAAGTACCTGTCCCTCCCCACCCCATCCCAAAAGGAGAAGGACTGTTGGGATTCTGGACTTGCAACCCTGGGCTCAGTTTGGCTCCAATACCTCCAGAGTGACCACAGGCAAGTAACCAAACCTTGAATGTCAAGGTCCTCTCTATCAATCCGTAATAAGAACTGTGTCTATCAGTGGTTCTGGAGTTCAATGAGATGAAATATATGAATCATTTAGGTCTGCCCAGGGCACACTAACATTCAATAAATGGTACTCTTGATATTATCATCATGGCCATGGCCAGGTCTTGCCCCTTCTCCTTCCCTCTCTTCCCGGGAGTCCAGGAACGCAAGCTAAGGCCGAGCCCCTCTCTGCCAGCAGGGCGGGAAGGCAAGCAGTGTGGGGGGGCTGATGGATGGTTTTCGGCAGTTCTGCGATGCATCAAATGTTTAATGGAAGTCAGCCGAGTGAGCCAGCCCTTCCTGCACCACGGGGCATGGGTTTGGGGCCTTCCTCTCCTGCCTCGCTGATGTTCCCTGACGTTCTGGGAGCACAGAAGGCACTTAGGTGCTTTGCTAAGGAGGGAAAGAATACCAAATGAGGCCGAAGTCTTTCCTTATCTCTGACAAGGACTCACATGCTCTTTCAGGAAAGGAGAAGGGAACTGGACCAAGCTTCCCCAAGGTGAAAAGGCAGGAATGAGCTCAGTGCTGGTAGATCACAGGTTCCACCTCCTGGCAGTGTGACCACGGGCAATGTTCAAAACTGCTCCAGGCCTCAGCCTCTATGCCTCTAAAATGGGGATAATAATAATGCTCCCTACTTGATAGGCTTGCCATAGTTAAACAATGCCTGGCACACAGTAGGTGCTCAATCAGAGAAGTTTTAATAACGGGGGTGGGGGAGAAGGGAAGAGGCACTGGGCTACGGTCCTGCCCTACTGCTGACCCTCGTGTGGCCCTCGCGTGTGCCCTGCTCGCTCCCCCAAGGACCTGGCTCTCCAGATATCTCCAGGGCTCCACAGCACCACTTTGCAAATAAGCAGAGCCACACCTGTCATGACCAAGCCCCCCCCCCCCCAAGAGGTTTTTCAGTTCTGGTTCCCACAAAGCTGAATTCATCCTCCGATAAGCGATGACGGCCCGAAGCAACAAAGCAAGGAGGGCCACCTCCAACAAAGCAAGGAGGGCCACCTCCCACCTCGGTCACCTCCCATCCTCCTCCCCTTCTTTGCCCCCAGCACAGTGCCTTGCCTGCGGCAGACTGGCTTCCCAACCGTCCCTCTCTGCTCATTCTTACCTCCAAGCCTCTCCCCTATGCTCTCTCTCATTCCTCTGCTCTCCAAATCCTCCCCACCACTCAAGCCCAGTTCAAGCCACACCTCCTCCAGGCAGCCTTCCAGCTCAAATGGACACTCCCCTTCCTGGCCCCTCCCAGGACAGGCCATCAGCACTGGAGATTTTGAAGGAAGCAGGACAAAATGGGGCAGAAATGGGCAGAACAGGATGGGGCCAGGAGGGGCGGAGCTGCGGCCAGAAAGCGGGACCAGAGCGGCAGGTCATGTCTTCTAAGCCGTGAATGAGACAGGGCACTCTGTGACCACAGTGGAATAGCAGCCATCCTGCTCAAGGCACAATCCACATTCAGGTGGTCCTTACAGCCCATTTTGCAGGGGAAGAACATTGAGGCCCTTGATCCCTAAGCGGCACATAGATTAAACACTAGCAAGCGGCAGGTGAACTTTCTCAGTACTCCCACGACAGTCAGCACAGGCTCTCGAGCCTCCATCTCCAGACAGGTCTGTGGTCAGAATCCACAGGGAGGGAAAGGTCAGATGCCCAGAAGCATGGCTGGTCTGAAAGGCAGGCCATGAGCTCAAGCAGGGGAGGCTCAGGCAAGGCTATCGGCCTCCTCCTTCTTGCTGGGCTCATTTTCATCGGGGAAACTTGGCCCACTGGATCTTAAGAACCCCTTGGCCTCTAACAAAAGATGCTGTGACGATGAACTTAGTAGGTGCTCAAAAAGATGTGTCCAGAAAAGGGATAGACATGGCTTTGTTCCCTCCACCCCTCCACTCACAACAACTTCACAGAGCATCGCCTGCTACGGGGAGGTTTTCTGAGGACCCACAGACCTCTCCCATCTCCTCAGCATAAAGCAGCAGTGCGTGGTTGGCAGCCCGATTCCTAACGGCCAGCGTCGATTCTCTCCCCTCCCAGTCAACAGTCCTAAGCTGGCTGTCCCCATAAACCAGGGGCTTGGAGACTTTCTTCAAGTGCCTTGTAAATGGAAGCGTCTCAGACCGACAGCTCTCAGTGTTCAATGAGATTATATTTCTTATTTAAATAGCTGATTGGAGGATTGGTTTCAAAGCAAGGCGCCCTGTGCCCATGGCCTCCTCTGGGCTCCTGGGGAGAAGCAATATTGTGTGGCATTGTGCGGCGGCAGGAGCCTCTTCTTCGGAGCGCCCCGCTCCCATTCAGATGCCTCCAGGATGGGGGGAGCCAGCCGTGGTGGGGGATAAAAGCCGCCTCCCCTCCTGGTTTGGGGGAGCCAGAGATTATGCCTTTCATTCGAGAGTGCCTTCTCCGGGGCTCCCCACCACGCTCTGCACCAGTTGTCTCCCCTCTCAAAGCAACGGGGAGATAAAAGGCAATGTGTTCGCTTCATCCCACCTCCCGGGAGAGCTCAAATCAGTCTTTTGTCAGTAGAGGATAAGCGACACCATTTTAGGAAGGGTTGTTGTTCTGGAAGCTCTGTTGGAAGGTTTTGTGCAATCTTCACTCCCCGTCCCCATTTGTGCCACAGCTCCCCTGGTCCCACGCTGGGCCCCGGGAGGGCTGATGCCTCATGTCTGGTCGGTGCCCACACCCAACCCCGAGAGTGGTGGCATCCTCACGGGTAGCTGGCAATCCCCGGTCCTAAAGGAAGGGCAAGGTTTGCAGAGGACCAAATTCTGCTTGAACTATGCCATACGGACCCCACGAGGGCCCACGCTCTCCTATCGGAGAGGATTTTGCAGCTAATTGTGTGTCAGAATAACATATTAGAAACAGCAGCATCTGGACCGTGTGCAATTTCTCTCCTTTCAAGCCTTTGTCTGCCCAGGGCCGGAGGGGCTTGTCAGGGCATCTTTGAGACAGGCTGGTGGCCCCCGTTAAAAGCAGCCCAAGGATTTCGGTGACTATCCCAGAGCCTTGGACAAGATAAAAGGCCAGCGGTGGCCTTGAAGGATGCCCAGCTCTGTCCGCAGGACTGGGCGGGGCCGGCCATCTCCATTACGAGTAGCTGCGGCACAGAGGCGGGTGGTTTGGTATGCCAGGCACATCCAGCGCCTCGTGCATCCAGGGACTGCAGTCAGGTAGCTGATGGGGATGCAAGTCACATCGCCTGGACCATTGCCGCAGTGAACTGATTCATGCTGCTACTTTGAGGCGGGGAGAAGGGACAGCGGGGCCCCGAGACGAACCAGCCTGGCTTTATTATACAGCTGCCGTTTTCAAGCTGGAATATTCCAGCCTCTCCTGCTCCTTCTCTTGCTGCAGGGCCGGCACTGGCTGCCTACCTGCAAAGAAAGTGCTCATTCTGGCCCCTGGCTCTGGCTGAACAATGGCATTATGCAACGCATAAAGAGTACCCGGGCAACGGAGACAAGCATGGCTTAATTCGCTCGGTGCCCAGTGGCTTTTGAACGCCCCTGCATTCAGTCTTTATCCCGAGCAGCCGGTGCCTCCCCAGCCCTTTATTCCCCAGCCCTCCCCATCACAGTCTTTCCCCGGGGTTCCACGCAGGTCTGCAATGGAGTTGATGGCCATGAAATAAGGGACACAAAGGAAGGGGAGACGAGAAGCTCTGTCTCTAACCAGGAGAGACCCCTGCTTGTGGGTAAGGAGACCTGGGCTTTGCTCTAGATTTTGCCATCGTCTCATGGGATGGCCTTGGGTAAGTCCCTTCCTGGCTGTGGGTTCCAGGTCTGTGTCTGCAAATAGGAAAGAGAGGAACAAAGTTCCAGGAGGGCTTTTTTTGACTCTGACATTCTACCATTTGGACACACACAGCTCAATGGCATTGTTGGCGCCTCACTGATGATAGTGAAGCATCCTCCACTGGATTAATAATATCCTCCTCGACCATGACTTAAGATGAGGCCCCAGACTTGAACGGTAAATGTGTGAAGCAAGCCAGGTGATTTCCACGGCACGCTGGTGCCACCAGCCCTGTCTGGAGCGGCAGCCATTGCCCAGCTCCAGCTTACGGCTGCTTCGTAGGAATAGGAAGCCCAGTCTTGCAAGGTCTTCCAATTATTTAAGAAGAAACCAGTGTGTGAAATCATCAGTTCACTTTTGTATGCAAAGTCTCGCAATTTTAAAATGTTCGCTCCGTGTCTCATAAATACTGGCAGGTCAAACAAAATCGACCAGGGGACCTTACCTACTCCGCAGGCTCCCAGATGGTGAAGTCAGAACCTGACAGGGCTCCTGGGCATCTCAACTCCAGGAGTCTTCTCCTAACATCCTGGTGTTATACAATGTGGCGCTCCTGGGACTGGACAAATTATACTGGGTAAGGATCCCCATTAGGTTTTATTTTAAGGAAAAAGAGAAGAGAAAATAAACCCAAACTGGGCCAAATACCCTCAGATCTCCTGCTCACTCCAGACTGGGTCCCTTTCCAGAGGTGAGGGAAAGACTCCTGTGGAGCCCGCTAAATCTCACCTCTTCACCGCCCCTATGCCCCAACCCAGCACCCCCATCCTAGATGTTGCCCCTAGCTTTCCAGCACCCCCACCCCTGCCTGACTGAGGAAATAATTCTACCACCTGAGTTCCCATCAGCTCATCCAGACTCTGGCTCCCTGCCCCTCAAAATCTGCCCCTCTGTCTCCAAATCCTGCCTTCCTGATAGGAGCTCTCCCAGCAGAAGGCATCTCCAGGTACCATCACAAGGACCTGGAAGGGACCACAGGGTAACTTCAAGCAGGTCTCTGCCTTCAGAACCCACACTGACTGCCATGTCTCATCCACCCAGCTTATAAAATATGTCCTAAGGAAGAGATGCCATGTCTAGTACACACGGAGGTCTCTGAAGCCACAGGTTCACATTATTTCAACAAGTACTGAACAACTAATATTTGCTGGCACTGAGGAAAAATATTAAGTACAAGGAGCTCCTTGAAGCCTGGGAGAAAAGGCAGACTCTCATACACACGTTCAGTGAGATAACAACCAGAGAGCAGGCAATCTGGGGCTAAACACAACTATCTTCTCAATTGATGGAGGGATCACTATATTATAGCACCACACTTGGCTGTCAGAAACGTCTCGGCCAAACACAGCATTAATATAGCAGGCATGAATCTGACTCCCTACTCACCGCTGTAATACAAAATCAAAAACCCTCTGTAGCTCTCCCAGGACATGGAGCAAGTTGTTATGGGAGGTGAGAGAGGAAGGAGGTGATATTTAATCTGTCCTCTAAATACACATGTGGAGTTGGATGATACATTGGGGCAATGGTTCACTCAGTGGAGACGGGTGGACAGAAAGAGGTACAGAAAAGGAACCCAAACATTTTAGTAGATGATTGGAGCCGGGAGACATACAATGAGAGAGTTGGAAATAAGGCGAGGGAAGTCATTAGGGCCAAATCATGGCAGACCCTGAAAAGACAGAAGAGCTTGGATTTTATTCTCTCAGCCATGGGAGCCACAGAATGTTCACTGAGGGAAGAATTCCATCAGAACAGAGTTTTGGAAAGAGCCTCCACTGGCTGTGCAGAGAGCAGACTGGAGGCTAGGAGAATGCCAAGAGACAAAAGCAGTCGATCAGGGAAGAGGATGATAGCCTGAACCAGGGCAGTGGCAATAGGGCACACATGAGGAGAAGGATGTCAGAATTGACAGAGATAATGAATCCAAACAGCTTGGAAGGCAGCTGGATATTGGGGCTCATGATCAAAGATGCCTGAAATGTCAGGGAGGATGACGATGTCACCTTCAGAGAAAGGGAGAACAGGCTTAGGCGGGAAGATGATTTCAGGCCTGGAAGGATGATCAAAGATCAATGAGCAACCTCAGGGTTTGGCCACGTGGGTCAGAGGGCCCTGGAAGAGCTTGCACAGGAGAGGTAACCTGGGGCCAGGGGATATTGGGCTGCAGAATCCCACGTGGACACCACAGGGAAGCCAGCAGCTCACAGACACTCCCCAACAGCTGGTCTGGGCCTGGGCGAGCTGTGAGCCGCAGTCTTAGGGCCTGTGGAGTGCTGAGTGCCTAATGGGGACTGTAAATATTTGCCTGGTAAAGAGCCCCAACTGAAGACCCAGCAACAGCTCCTCCACACGTGGTAATCGACGCATCTTCCATGGAGGGCTTAAGAGGGGAAGCCCTCTCAAGTGATGGCACTTCACACTCAGCACTTGACATTCCCAGGCACTCCACAGGCATTAGCTAATTAATCCTTGAGTCTGTTTAGCCCCCAAAAGAACTCCCAGAGGTTCCACTTAGACCCCGTGTGCGGAGAGCTTCATTGCCTTCTGAGGCTCAAAATCCAGAGCATGGAGGAAACGGCCTTGCAAATAGCCACTCGCCCACACCCTCATTTGCAGAGAACTCAGACATCTCCAGGGGAGCCTGAAAGAAGTTTTCACTGTCATGGTCTTGCTGGGAAAGATTAAGGTGGAGAAAGGGACGGGAGAGTAGTCTCTACTCAAATCCCCACTACGTACTTCTCCCTGCAGACTGTATTTCTCTCTGAGCGTTGTCAATGTCATTCCATTTCACTGTCAGAGTTATCCTATCATACACACTCTTTTTTAGATTGCATTCTCCCAGGAGGAGTCTCTGAGACAAAGATTCAAGGTCAGTTTATCTGGGATTTGACCCCAGGAAGCTCCAGTTAGGAGAGGGAAGGAGAGGCAAAGAAGAGAAAGAAGCCAAAGAAGAGTGCATCATAGAACACTCCATGGCTGTGGGCAAGCAAGACTCCACCCTGTTGGGGCACTTGCAAAATCTACAAAGCACACCTCAGTCCACCCACTGAGGGGTGAGGAAGCTGGGGGATTTGTCCTTCAACTTCTGCCAGTCGTGGCTTTTGGGTTGCTCCCGGGGGAGGGCGGGGCATTAACTCCCCATAACAGCTGCCTGCGCCACGTACACACATACCCAAAACAACCTGGAAGCCCTTACACAAATGTCCACAGGTGTTTGCGTCAGAAGCCTCCAGCTTGGGTGCACAGGAATGGTGAGCACCAAGAGATGTGAACAGGGCACCAACGGCGTTTTATGATACCATTTCTATTTGCATAAATGGGGAACCCAAAGCTCCAAGATGGGACCTAACTTGGCCCAGGTCACCCAAGTAGAAAGTGATGAAGCCTAAATTTGAACCAAGCCAGTTTGCCTCCAAGTCCTGGTTCTGCCCACTATACACCACTAGCTTCCAAATCTAGTCTTCCTCTTTTCCCTGATTTCTCCTGAACACACACACACACACACACACACACACACACACACACACACACACGACAGTCCTGTCTGCTGATGACGTCGCATAGCCCTGAACAAGCCTCTGAGATGCTTCACTCTTTCCAGCAGGGGTCCTTGAGATAAAAGCTTGATGACAGATCTGCCTATTGACAAAGTCTGGAAGCAGGTGGGATACCCTTTTCTCAACAGCACATATCTTTTCTTTGGCCCTTTGATTCATTTGATAACTCTGTGATGTGCAGACCTGCAGGGTTTCGAAGGACTGTAAATTCCCCATCCTTGATGCCACAGCTTTTGCTGCTGGGCCCGTGCTTTGTTTTTGCTTGCCCAAGCCAGTGGTGAACATTTATCGCTGGTTGGAGAATTGAATTTGGCAGGAGATATTTCTGCGCATTTGGGGGATTAATTTGCCAAGCACCTTCGCCAGCAGAAATGCTAAGGACGGCAGCCAAGAGTAGGGGGAGCAGGCAGCCTGGCACACGTAGGCTAAACCCTCTTGTGTAGAAGATGGTTCTCTCCAACCTTAAAAGAAACTTACCATGTCTCTGCTTCCACAGCCCAGAGCATAACTTTCCCTTAGATACACTGTCTTCTCCTCCCAAGTTAACACCGGCCCATCAGGGTCTGGCCCAGGAGGGAAACTGGGCTCAAAGAGGTAGTGGGGAGGCCAGACAGAAAGAGGAAGGAAGTTGGGGACCAGGCATGTCCCATGGGATGGGGACCTACCTATCACGAACAGCAAATTCACAGGTAAGTAGATATGGAGGAAATGAGGGTGACTGACAATGAGCTCACGTAGAGCCAGCTACAGGTATCAAAAAAAAAGCCTCGAAATGCAAATAGGCAGAGATATGGCAAGCAGACTGGCAGATATAATAGTCATTGTCATTCAAAGATGTTCTGGAGATGATTTGTACTGCTTCACAAGAGGCAATTGTTAAAGTTTCAGAAAGTTTGCAAGCCAATTGTTGAACATAGCCATTATTAAAGTTAGAGACCCCATCTCTACAAAGAAAAATTTTTTAATTAGTCAATCATGGTGCCACATGTTGTAGTCCCAGCTACTCGGGAGGCTGAGTTGGAGGGATCGCCTGAGACCAGGCAGTTGATGATATGGGGAACTGTGATAATGTCACCGGTCTCCAGTATGGGACAGAGTAAGACCCCAAATCAAAAAAAAAAAATCTTATATAAATTTATAATTAACTTTTTTTTTTTGAGTTGGAGTCTCACTCCATCGTCCAAGCTGGAGTGCAGTGGCACACTCACAGCCACCCCAGCGTCGACCTCCTGGGATCATGCTACTCTTCCACCTCAGCCTTCCAAGTAGCCGGAACTACAGTCACATGCTACCCCACCTGACTAATTTTTTATTTATTGTAGAGACGAGATCTTGCCAAGTTGCCCGGACTGGTCTTGAACCCGCAGGTCCAGGCAATCCACTCACCTCGGCCCCCCAAAGTGCTGGGATTACAGGCTGAGCCACCACGCCTGGCCAGCTAAGGTATTTTTTAAAACAAAGGTTAAAAATACTTCAAATGTATCACTGCATTTTACTATGTTCTATCAGTTGAGGTTACTTAGGCCTACTGTGTTTGTGTGATGGGAATTCTGTACAGTGGTGGCAGCTGCCCATCTCTTCCCAGCTCCCGGGTTCAGCGTCAGCACATTGGTAGCTTGAAATTGATCACGTTGGTAGTATTTCCACCAAGGAAATTGGCAAACACTAAATATCAGGGCTTTTTTTTTTCATGAAAGCCAATGTTTACTATCATTTACCGGCATACCACTGGTCATTGCTATCCTGAATCAAGCACCTCCTCCATATTTGGAGCTGGGCTAGATGCCTCACCTTCATTACACAGCAACCTGGCCAGCATACAGCTGTATGGCGTGCCAGTTGTTAACAGACTGAATTATGGCCAGGCTTGGTGACTCAGCCTGTAATCCCAGCACTTTGGGAGGCCAAGGCGAGTAGATTGCCTGAGCCTGAGGGTTCGAGACCACCCAGGCAGCTTCGCGAGACCGCATCTCTACAATAAATCAAAAAAATTAGCCAGGTGTGATAGCACGTGCCTGTAGTTCCAGCTACTTGGAAGACTGAGGTGGAAGAATCGCCGGAGCCCAGCGGGTCGAGGCTGCGGTGGCCGGGAGCGGCCACTGCACTCCAGCCTGGGCGACAGAGTGAGACTCCGACTCAAGAAAAGATTGAATTACTTTCACTTTGGTTGGTAACTAGCAGCCAGTCCCTGCATGTGTTCCTTCCACCCCAGTCTTCCCCCAATACTTCAACAAGTCTGTATCTGATCCTGCAATAATACTAGCCAATTGGCCAGTGTTCGTGCAGTACAGGTTGCTCATATTTTTTGCCATAACCTCTGTTTACATCTAACCTACAAGTTGAGTATTATTACCATCTCCTTTTTACAGATGAGGAAACTGAGGCTCTGAGAGAGAAAACTACTTGCCCAGAGCCACATAGCTAGCTAAAAACAGAGCTGGGATAGAGCTTAAGTTGGCCTGAGCCCAGCCAGTTTTAGCAAAACCACTGGATCACACCATTTCTTGTTAGCAGGGAGGTCTTGGGGCTGGTGGGACTAGACCCATGAAGCCAGAGCGGTTCAAGAGGCCTCACAGCTGGGTCACTAGACATCGTAGGGGCTGGAGGGATGACAGGAGGGGCAGGGAGCAGACATTTCTCCCTCTCCTCTCCTCCCCTCCCCTTCTGTGCCCAATCTGAGTCCTTAAACAGTAAAGTGTAAAACACCATGCCTGACCTCTGGAAGCCTATAGCCTGAGCTATTTAGGAGCTGCACGTATAGGTAAACAATATAAATACTAAATATTTTATTAAAGAAACACAAGTGAAGTCAAAAGCAGGTATCATGGCTGACAAAAGGAAAACTCCCAGAACCCAAGGGTCAAACACCTCATCTATTAGACTTGTCATCTGCTAGTCAGCACAGAAATTTCCTATCACCTCAACTCTCAGACCTACTGTATACCATCATAAGAGTGAATCACCAAGTTAGAGGTTTCTGGAGAAAAATGCAACTGCATTAACTATATGCAGAAATGATAAGCACCATCCTGATTTCAGAAATATGCACTGAAGTTAGAAAACCATATCCTCATGCTCCAAGGTCACGAGGACAAAGGATACAGCAAAGAACCAGTCCACTCAAAGCTCCCCGGGGATTCATTCATTCAGCAGGTGTTTTTGAGAGCCCAGTGCTGGGGACATGGCACAGAGCAGTACATGGCAGACTGGCTCCCTGCTCCCCCAGACCTCCCAGCTGAGTGGAGGAGACAGTGCTGTGTTAGTAACCCAAGTAGATAAATATGCACTTCCAAGTAGGAACACATGCTGAGAAAGGATGGAACTGGGTGCTGTAAGAGAAAGAACAATGAGGAAAGAGCTGTTTTAAGCAGGTATCCAGAGAAGGCATCTCAGAAGAAGCTCCCCTGTAAAGAAGGACAGGCAGGGGAGGGCGCTCCAGAAGAGGGAAAGACGTGCCAGGGGACTGGGATGCAAGGAGTCTGGGGTGTGCCCAATACTGAAGGAAGGCCAGTCCAGTGGGCACAGTGCAGAACCAGGGCAGAGAGCTCCGCAGAGGCCAGATCGAGTGCAACCACGTGGTGTGTTGAGAGGTTTTGGTTTCAATCTGAGTGCAGTCAAGAGGACTTCCATAAAAGTCATGTGCAGGGAAGTGGCATAGGCTGGTGAAACAGTTGGAAGGCTCCCTCTGGGTGCTGGGTTGAGAATAACTCTGTCCCTGGCCGGTTCAGTGGCTCACACTTTGGGAGGTCGAGGCGAGAGGAGTGCTTGAGCCCAGGGGTTCAAGACCAGCTGAAACATAGTGAGACCTCGTCTCTACAAAACTCAAAAGAAAATTAGCCAGGTGTGGAGGCGCTTGCTTGTAGTTTCAGCTACTCAGGAGGCTGAGGCAAAATGATCACCTGAGCCCAGGAAGTCAAGGCTGTGGTAAGCCTTGAGCCTTGATCATGCCCCTGCACTCCAGCCAAGGGACAGAGTGAGATTAACTCAAAGAGAGAGAGAGAGAGAGAATAGACGTGTCAGGGGGGTGAGAGGAGTAGAAGTGGAGAAAGCAGTGACAAAGCTATTGCAGAAGTCCCAGCAAATAATGATGGCAGCTGGAACTAGGGTCATGGCCATAGAGAAGCAGAAGGTGGATTGATTAAAGATTTTCAGAGTGCCCAGAGCATGCTGTGAATGACTGGGTATGGGAGAGAGAGGGGTGCTTTCACGGCCGTCGCCCTCCAGTAGGTAGAGTTGCTGCTAGCTGAAAAGATACTAGCGTGTGCACGTTGCCTTCCCACCAAGGGAGGTGGGAAAATGGCCAGAAAAAAAGGACACCTGTGGGAGCCTTGGGGGAACCTGAGAGATCAGTTACTGATGCTGACTGAACCCTTCACTTGTTTGTCCCCTAGTCGGCAAGACCACAGTGGATGCTGCAAGGAGTCATACAAAATTATAAGTGCTGTACCAGCATGTACAATGAAGAAAACACAAGTCTGGTGTAGTCCTGGAAGACTTCAGGGAGGAGGCAATTTATCCCCTAGATCTAGAAGGACAAGTAACATCTAAGTTGGTGAGAAGGAAGGGGAGGGCGTGTCCTGACAAAGGGGACAGAGGGGCTTAAACGGACAAGTAGGATGACATTGAAGCCCGCTCCATCTCTCCCCCTTCCCCGGACAGGACAGCACTTTCTTGGGTTACCTTATCTGATTCAGGTGCTGCTGAAGAGCTTTATCCTGTCTTTCTTTTTTAACAGTACACTTAAGATATAATTGACATATACTAAGTGACACATAATTAAGATGCACACTTTGATAAGTTGTGACATATATAGACACCCATGAAGCCATCACAATTAAGATAATGAACATATCCATCACCCCCAGAAGTTTCCTCCTGCCACTCATTGCCAGACCCTTGCCCTCATCCCCAGGCAACTACTGATATGCTTTCTGTCATGACAAATTAGTTTGCATTTTCTAGAATGCATATAAATGGAATATAGTATTACTCTTTTTTTCTGGCTTCTTTCACTCAGCATAATTGTTTTGATATTTGTTTATATTCTTGCATACATCACATTAATTCATTCCTTTTTATTACTGGGCAGAATTCCAGTATATGGACACAACACAGTTTGTTTACCCATTCACCTACTGACAGACATGCAAGTTGTTTCCAGTCTGGGGCAATTACAAGTAAAGCTGCTGTGCACATTTGTGGACAAGTCTTTGCAGAGATATAGGTTTTCTTTTCTCCTGGGGAAATAGTTAGCCATGGACTGGCTAAATCACACACAATAGGTGGGCATTTAACTGGCTAAGGAGCTGTCAAACTGTTTTCCAAAGTGTTGCAGCTTTTTAACCACCCAACATCAGTATATGAGGGTTTCAAGTCCTCATATTCTCACCAGCACCTGGTATGGTCAGTCTTTTTCATTTCAGCCACTTTAATAGAATGTATAGTGGTTTTATCTCTCCTTGTGATTTTAATTTGCATGTTGAGCATGTTTTCATGTGCTTATTAGCCATTTTGCATGTCTTTTTTAGTGATATGTCCATTCAAATCATCTTTTGCTTGTTTTTAATTGGATTGTTTGTCATATTACTATGAAAGTTCCTTCTATATTATGGATACAAATTCTTCATCAGATAAATGATGTGTATGTATTTTCTCCCAGTCTGTGACTTGCCTTTTTAATTCTCTCGACAGTATATTTCAAAGAACAGAATTTTTTTTGTTTGGATGAAGTCCAATATATTAATTGTTTTTGTTTTCTGAATTATGCTCTTGGTGTTATATTTAAGAATGCTGTCCAAACCAAGGTTACAAAGATTTTCTCCCGTTCTTCCTCTGGAAGTTCCATAGTTTTAGATTTTGCATTTAGGTTTGATCTAATTTTTGTATATGCTGCAAGTTATGGATCAAAGTTTATTTTCTGCATATGGATATTTAATTGTTCCACCATTATTTTTTTTTAAAGACCATCCTTTCTCCACTGAATTATCTTTGCAACTTTGTCAAAAATGAGTTGTCCGTATATGTGTGGGTCTATTTCTGGACTCCCAATTCTACTCGGTTGATCCATTTGTCTATCTTTGATGCCAATACTACACTGTCTTGATTACTGTAGATATATATATAATAAGCTTTAAAATCAGGCAGTGTTAGTCCTTTAACTTCATTCTTTCTCAAAATTGTTTTGGCTATTCTAGGTCCTTTTCATTTCCATATGAATTACAGAATCAGCTTGCCAATTTCTACATTTTCCGTGCTGCTGCATACTCCGTCTTTCTACTTGGATAAGAAAACAAATAAGAGGGAAAATCTGAGCTGGGGTGGATATCATGTCTTGGACAAAGGAGATACTCAGGAAGACGGAATTGAATTGAGCAAGTGATCTCTCTGTCTCCAAGATGCAACAACAACAGTGGTTTTGGCCTTCAAACAAAGTATCATGGAGTCAAAGACGTTGGACACATGAGCCTTCAGCAAGGCCGTCCCTTCTTCTGAGTGCCTAAGCCTTGCCTCCTACTTCTCCATCAGAACACAGTCTTCTGCTCTGGTCTTTCCTGGCTGTTGAGTGTGGTTCCTGCCTCAGGGGAGCTCCCAGACTGTATCTGCATCTTCTAAGACTAGGTAAACAGAGTCCAGAACAGAAAAAATAAAACAGGAAGGAAGAGGGCATTACACTGGGAAAGCCAATGGACTAACGATTGCTGGGCATTGGTTTAGTAACTTTAATGGCTTATTTTGAAGGGTTTCTAGAAATAATAATAATAATACCTCCCACATAGAACATGACATGCTAAGCTTTGCTTTGCATGAATTTTCTCATTCAGTCCTCAAAACATCCAGTGAGGGACAAGCATCATTATACCCATATTCCAGATGAATCGAGGCCTATAAAAGTTGACTGACTTGCCCAAGTCATTGCTAGAAATGGCAGGGCCAGAACAAGACTCTGGGTGTGACTGATTCCAAAGCCTACACTCTGCACTAAACCCCAGGGTGATTCTGCCTTCAGAGACAGGAAATGGAAAAACCTCATAAATGTATGCAGTCAGATTATTAGCATGATTTAATGAGCCACTACGATGAGCCAGGATCGTACCCAGGACCATCTGACATAGCCATATGTGATACCACACCCAGGGAGGATGACTGACTCTCCTCTAGCTGGCTCAGGAAGCCACCCCCTGCCAAGAAAGGAGAGACCTTAGTTGATGGATTCGAAAACAGGGAGGAAGACCTGGAGAGGATACATTTCCTTCGGGAAGAGGGACATCTGGAAGAATCCTAACTCCCAGAGGCTCTTCAAACTGCCTTGAGTGTAAAAGAGGCTCTGTTGATTCTAGTACCAAGTGGCCAGAGATGGTGTAGCTTTGGGGACAGTTGCGTAAGAGGGGAGTCACTCTCAGCAGATTCCTCCTAGGTAGCAGCTACGTAGCCTCCCACCTCCAGCCTTACCACATATCTCCTGCTTAGAAGCCTCTCTTGAAGAGAGTTCTAGCAAAAGTCTCAAGTTGGGGTCCAGCACGGGGGCTCACACCTGTAACCTCAATAATTTGGGAGACCAAGGCGGGAAGATTGCTTGAGCCCAGGAGATTGAGACCAACCTAGGCAACAAAGCGAGACCATCTCTACAAAACCATAAAGGAAAATTAGCCTGGCATGGTGGCATGGTCCCATTTACTGAGGAGGCTGAGGTAGAAGGATTACCTGAGCCCAGAAGGTCGAGGCTGCAATGAGCCACGATCATGCCACTGCATTCCAGCCCAGGCAGCGGAGTGAGACCCTGACTCAAAAAAAAGGTCCCAAGTTGGTCCTATTGTCCCAAATAGGCCCATTCTAGAACCAATCCATGAGACTCTATTGGGCTTGGCCTAAGTTTCACATCCACTCCTGGAAGCTGAGGACAGAAACCAGCCCAGTTCAACCCCACTGCCTGAGAGTAGGAGAGCGAGAGATCCCTAAAGGAGAACAGAGACACCACTGCCTGAAGATGGCCAGCGCAGCAGGCAGAACATCAGACATCCCTCCGACCTCTCTCTGACCTGATACCCAGGGCAGACCTGCCCAGTTCTCAAAGCATCAACTGATAAAGTTGTGTTTGCTTTGTTGGACACTCCTGGTATTGATTTTCACAAACTCCGAGACATGTGCCGGCTTCGTATTGCTTGACCCTCCTTCTCTGTCCTCTTCCAGCCAATGAAATTCAAGGTCTGGCACCTACAACCAGCAGAAGGCAGGGACTTCTTTCTGCTTTAACAGTGATCCTGTTTCAGATTTATACAGTCGTGTACTCCACACACAAAAACTGTATTTTCTTTCCTAGAAGCAGGGCATATAATTTAGTATGTACCCATAGAGACCACTAGAAACAATCAGAAGGCACATTTGGAACGAGACGTTAGAAATGTCTCCAAGCACCTTGGCTGCATGCATCACTGTACCCGTTGCCCTCTACCTGGGCAGCCTTGGGACACAGCCAGGAAACAATGCTTAGATCAGCAAGCTCTTTACTCTCCCACTGAGTGTCCTTGTAGAATTGCCCCTTGTCCTAAGCCCCAACTGGGCTGAGGGGTTTCTCCAAAAGCTGTTGGCTCCAATTAACCAGACGATTTAACAGGATAGATGAGACCAAGTCGACCGCCCAGACATCCATGATGAGTGACCAGGCCCCAGATTCCTGGGTCTTCCCTGGGCCTGCCACAGCCCAGCCCCCAGGGCAAAGGAGCCCCAGACATGGTGAGGCAGACCCCTCCATACCAGGAGAAACGCGTGTTGAGATGTTCCGCATGCAGCAGCAGCCGCCTCTGCAGCAAAAAAAGGCAAGTTCAAAGGTAATTGGACGAGAAGTTTTAAGCACGGCTGTTCCCGCAGCAAACTGTTTCATGAATACCCATCGGGATTTGTCCATATGGGCAGCAGAAGGGTTCCTGCTGTTCTTTTGCTAATAAAAACTGTTGTGATTACATTTCCAATCCTCTTGGAATTGGAACGGGGCCTCCGTGGGGCTGCAGCGTGGCGTGCTGAGAATGTGTCTTTCAGGCTGATGGGCAGCACCCCTCCCCACCACTGAGGGGTACAAAGACCCGCGCCCACTGGATGCAAAAGGAGGGTCCTCAGAGGAGTGTGGAGATGAAGGGGTGTGTGCCTGTGTCTGTGACTATGTAGTCTCACACACCATGCACACACACAGCAAAATCTTAATTAATGGAACAACCTTCTCTAAGTGGTTCCAGTTACCAGCATTTTCCGGTTAATTAGAAGTTAACCTGCAATCACTTTTTTATTTCAACCTCCTTGTTGAAGCATATTAGTTTAATTTCACCCCTACCCTTGTGCCTAAGCTCCGGCTATTGTCTCTGGTAGGAACAGCCCCCCCCAAAGTCTCTGTGAAAATCCTAGCCCATCTTTCCCATCCTGAGTCAACTTGAATCTTGCCTCCTGTGTGAGACTTTCTCTGACTTCCAGCCTTAAGTGGGGAAAATTTCCCTAGCCCTCTGGGGGATCCTCATACCAAGTGTCTACTACTGTCTCTCTGGGTCATAGAGTTGTGGGTCCTCGTCTTACCTCCCCTAAGAAGCTCCTGGCTTCTTGAGGTCATTGTCAGTGCCTTACCCCGAAAGCCACAGTGCCTGGGACACAGTAGGTACACAAAAATCCCTCAATAAATGAACAAATTAATGTAACCGAAGGTTCAGGAGCCTGGGTTTGGTCAAAATTCAAGACGTCCAGAATACCAAAAATTTTATGATTTAAAAAATAGATTCCTGCATTTCTTTATTTTCCTCATTCTCATAAAGGGATTAAACATTATTGAAAACTCAGTTAATTAGGTGTGTGCTGATCAAGGATGTGTCCTCTGTAAATTCAGTTTGTACATGCATATGCACAAGGCACACCAAATTAGGCATGCACACCTAAGTACATGTGTACATGCAAATATACATGGCAGCACTATTTTTTTAAGTATCCAACATACAAAAATTCTAATTTGCAAGACATATTAAAGAGAAAGTCACTATTCACCTCCTTTAAAAGTTCTTGTTTCACTTAAGGATTCATCCCCATGCAAGGCCTCTTCAGAATTGGCTCTCCCATACCTGTTTGTCTAATGACATTAATTGCTTGACTACAGGGTGAACTTCACTTAGGGATAATCAAACTGATGAGGAAGCATCGCTGAGGGGATTGAGTAAAGCCAATGGGCTAACAAAGTTCTCTTTACAAAAAACATTTGTTTACTCACCACTTATTCAGACAAGGGTTCTAAAGTCTGGCTATGCCGCCAAACCAGCCATGTGACCTTAAGCTTGTTACTTAACCTCTCGGAACTTCAATTTCCCCATGTGTTGAGTGAGTCAAGAAGGTTGGTGAAGTAACTGATATTTAGTGTAGGCATCTGTCACTAGACACAATATAAATGGAACTTGAACAAAAATATTTGGCAAAGTCTATGAAACATCAGTATCTTCCCACATTACCACCAACTTTTGCAGGCATCCGGTGTTCACTTTGCGGTGGAAACAACGGCAAAATCTCTGTGGCTTAATACAACAGAGGTTTTATTTCCTGCTACCAGAGCCAACTTGAGTCTAGGAGGGTTCTGTTCCAAATAGTCACTCAGGGACGCTGGCTGACAGAGACTCCTCCACCTAAAACTCTTTTGGCCTCATCTGTCATTACAGCCAGGGAAGAGAAGTTATAGTGTTTCACACCAGCTCTTCATCCCAGAAGTGACCTGCCTCGCACCTCCTCACAGCCCACTGGCCAGAGTAGTCACATGGTTCAGATGACCTCTTGATGATGTGATCACCACTGTCTCTGCCACATCCTATGACACAGAACCAAATAGAGATGCTCCCCATTCCCACTCCCCCTTCTACAGAGTCAACGAAGACACTCCTGCATCTAAACTAAACTCCCTAAGACTATCCTCCATAAGAAAGTCAACTGGGCTATCAGTGTCCCCATCCACAGGGCCAACATTGTCAGCACCTGCCCTAAGGCCAATAAAGCCCTTCCATATAGCAAAAAGAATCTGGTTGGGTGTCATCACAGAACTAAGCCAACCCAGCCATTCCCATGCTCCAGAGTCATCCACAACCCTTATTGCCATAAGACTAATAGGCGTAGTCCCTGGCTACATGCCAACCTGGGCATTCGTTACTCCTAGGCTGACTAAGTTGCCCTGCTACAAAGACCTACCCTGGCCAGACCTCTGCTTCAGGCCTTGCTATCCCTTCCAGCTCCCCGTCTCTGTTCTCAGGGGGACCTGTGCCTCCCAGCACACACTGGCCATCCCCCACCTCTGATGGAAATCTCCAGGGACAGAACCACTTCACAGGCTACCCAGGTCCTCCTGTCTAGTTCCCAGTCCTCTGTCTACAGTTCTGGTGGCACAGAGGGAAGATGATCAACTTCTCCATCAAGAAAGCAGAGAAGTTCCCCTTCTGCAGTCAAAAAATAGCATTAACTATGAAACAAGAAAGATGTGGGGAAACTCTAGCCCTCGTCGGATGCTCCCAGGTGAGTCATATCCATTCTAAGAGGATAAGAGAAGGAACAAACGAGAAAATGTCACAGGGCATTCTTAATGAATATCCATGTGTTTATTCTTTGCGGGGTCAGCTGATGTCACACATCAACTGATCTTTGGTCCTGTCAAGAGAATTGAACAACATTACCCAGGAAAGAATAATAATTAAGCATTCATTGTGCACCAAGCATGGCACACGGGGTCTTTATTTGCATTCACTTTTCTGATCCTCATGCAACAACCTCGTGAAATGGGGCTGTGATTACTCTCACATTACGGATGAGTAAACTGAGGGCTAGAGTTGGTTGTGAGAACAGTCTCAGTCATCCAGCTAGCAAATGGCAGAGCCAGGCTATGAGTTGAAGAATCTGTCCGACATCAAACATGTGCAGACTCTGGGAACCGTCTATTCACAGAATGTGGTTGGAATTCATTTCAATCCGAACTTAAGCATCTGTTATGTGATTGTGAAGTCTAGAGTAAATGACCTAGTCCCCTATGGAAATGATTCCTGCCCCCAAAGGAGCTTATGATCCAGCAGAGGAGGTGTGATGGGGACGTAAGAGCTGTGCTAAACCACACTCCACTCCCGCAGCCTTCTGCATTGCTTGTGAAATGACCAGAGTTCACATTAATCTAGAGGAATCAGAAAGGGATTCCCACAGGAGGTGGCATCTGAGTTAACAGCAGCACCTCAAAGGAAAAGCAGGACCTGTGCACACAGGTGGCGGGGCAGGATAGGCACAATTAGTACAACAACTTAACCCAAAGGACCCTGACCTTGGATCCCCACAGCCTGAGTTCATGGCCTCACTCACACAGTGCCTACAGTTTCCTTATCCGCAACATAGAGATAGTGATGACGATGCCACACTACAGACCCATGTGGAGGAGGCAAGAGGAGATGGTTGTAAAAGCACTGAGTTAGCGGGAAATGCTGAACAAATGTGGCTCATCATGGTTGCTATGGCTACACACAGGGCACCAAGGGGAACCACACTCCCAGCCATCAGCTGCGATGAGGCAGAAACCACTGTTGCTACGAAGGAGGCGGGCTGCGTCCCTTCTGTGTCCTCCTCACAGACAGCTTGAGACAGGCTCAGAGCAAGAGGGGGCCACTGCCCCTGGGGGGGCTCGCAGATACAAGACAGCTTAGGCAAAAGTGATACATTCCCTCACAACACCACGAGGACTAAATCCGAGGGACACAGGAGGGATAGTCAGACGCAGCTGTGTCTCCTAAATATAGCCTGACTTCAGCTCCCCATGGAGGCCAGGAGCCTCAGCCATCTTCCAGGGGTGGCTCTAAAAATAAAGCTGCAAACAGGAATCGCACTCTCTTCGCCTGCTCAGGGCCCATGGGTTGAGAGTCTGTACCTCAGGCATTGGCAGAAGAGGGTGGGAATGAGGCACTGAACCGGGGAATGACTCTGTGGTCCCTGGGATTCTTCCGAGGAGACATGGAATTCCCTGGTCCTCTTTAAAGAGCAAAGCTGGAGAATAAATACAACGTCACAGATTTTGGTAAGTTTACTGAGCATCTGGATTTGCCTAAGTACTAGTAAGACATCTCAGCTCTCAATTTATCTAAAATATCCATTATTCCCACCTTAGAGATGAATAAACTGAGGCTGCTCAGTGCAGTGGCATGATTTGGCCAGGGTCACACTAACACTAGAGTCAGGACATCATTGCATCTTTCTAGACCTGATCCTCTGATTCTGCACCACGTAGCCTGCCTTCCACCTCTGCCTGCTCACCCTCCATCAATTGCACTTGCCCTCTCCTTCCCCTCTGCATCTCACCCCCCACCAGAGCTTCTTGCTGCCCCAGTCTTCCCCAGACAGGCAAGAAAGAGATGTGGACTGAAGCTCCATGAAGGAAGGGATTACGTCTGTTTCATTCTTCACTATCGCCTCAACTTCCAGAACGATGCCAGAATAAAGAAGTCACGCAATTAATATTCGCTGAATAAATAACTCCTCTCTTTCTCTCAGATCCTAGATCTGATCCATTATCAATTCAGTAGGCTCTGCCTCCAAAACCTATCCAGAACACTTGCTAGAGTGGTGCCGTTCAAAAGACTGTTTGTAATAAGTGTTGGTGAGAAGATGGGAAATTGAAACTCTCGTCTGCTGCTCATGGGAAGGTGAAATGGTGCAATCACTTTAAGACAGTTTCTTATCAACTTAAACACGTACCTACCATATGATCTAGCCAGTCCACCGCTATTTACCTGGGACAAAAGAAAGCATGTGTCCATGCAAAGACTTGTACACAAATGTTCTTAGCACCTTTACTTGTGATTGCCAAAAACAATCTGAATGTTCATCAGCAGGTGAACGGGTAACAAACTGTGGTGTGTCCAGTACTGGAATTCTGCTCAGTAATGAAAAGAAGTGAACTATGATACATGCAAACACGTGAACGAATCGCAAAGTAATTATGCTGGGTGAAAGCAGTGAGCAATGAAAAAAAGAGGAAACGCTATATGATTCCATCTATACAAAATTCTAGAAAAGCAAATTAACCTAAAGCAATAGAAGATTAATGGCTTCCTGTTATTTGGAAAAGGATGAGGGGCTGGGGGCTGGTGGGGTACAGTGAGAATGATCAGGAAGGAGGTTTACAAAGGGCACAGAAAACTTTCAGAGACTGTGGAAATGTTCATTATCTTGGTTATTATGATGATTTCATGGATCTATACACACATGTTAAAAATTAAAAATTAGCCGGGCTCGGTGGCTCAACCTGTAATCCCGCGCCTTTGGGAGGCTGAGGTGAGTGGATTGCCTGAGCCCGCGGGTTTGAGACCCGCCTGGGCAAGCAAGACCTCATCTCTACAATAATCAAAAAATTAGCCGGGCGCGGTAGCGCGCGCCTGTACTTCC
>CAUYQG010221872.1:0-10273 GCA_963574415.1 Tarsius wallacei
ACGCCCGGCTAATTTTTTGATTTATTGTAGAGATGAGGTCTTGCTTGCCCAGGCGGGTCTCGAACCCGCGGGCTCAGGCAATCCACTCACCTCAGCCTCCCAAAGGCGCGGGATTACAGGCTGAGCCACCGAGCCTGGCTATATAGTCTGTTAACAGTGGAATAAAATAGAAGCCAAGCAGTCCATAAGAACAGACCATTTAAAATATCATAGGAGGGTCATAGATTTAAGAGCATATTGCCATAATTATATCTCAACAATGAGTGAAGAAAAAAAAAACTACCATCAATACAGTAATGTACAGAAATGGCCCAAGAAGTGCTGCACATGCGCTTTGGTCACAGTCTGTAAAATAGCGCACAATAGGCATCACAAGCTGTTAAAAAGATGAAATGAGACAACAATAAAAGTCTTGCAAATGCAAGTAAGATACTCCAGGAGCAGAGAAATTGTAATCCGTAATCAAGGAAAGTTTTACTTACAGGCCTTGTGTGTCTGGTTGATTTAAAAGTTCTATAAAGGGAGGACAGAATGTCTTGGCTCCTCAAGGAACAAGGATTATCCTGAGGTTAACCAAGATTGTAATATAAAGATCTTGTGAACTGGTATCTGTCTATCTATCTATCTATCTATCTATCTATCTATCATCTATCCATCTACCTACCTATCTACCTATCCACCTAACTATCTATATAGCTTTTACCAGATCTTGTGGGGAGTAGACAATCAATAACAAAGTAGTAAATGGAACTAATGAACTCATTTCTCATTCAGGACCCTAATATGGTAGAGACTTCTTTACTAAACTTTAGAGATCTGCCTAAAAATCAAGATGACAGTTAATTCTCTACCCTTGACCAGTTTCTTAATTGAAAGTTGATACATAACTGTTCTTTTAGCCCCCATTTATTTCTCCAAACTCAACCTACTGCTCTATTGTGACCTTCAATATCTATCTGATCTTTCCTCCTCTGTCTAATCTGGATTTGATTTATTGTTGGGCTTTCCAAGCCAGACTCCTAGGCCTTTCTCTATCTGTCTCCTTCATCCATGAAGGGAAATATTCAATCATACCAAGAAATTAAATCAAAACTAACAGTTTTAGTATGGTTTGCTCCATTACTCTGTAGTACATAGCTATTGAAATAGGGGAATTATAAATGTTGGTTTTATTTATGAGAATTAAAGGTGAGTGAATGCTAAATGAATTGTTTATTCATATATTTCTGGGCACTAGGTACTGACCTATGTATTAGGGATGTGGGGATGAATTTCTTGAGTCCTAAATGAAGTAAGAGAAAAGGAAACACAAAGATATGTGTACAAAATGATAAGAGAGATGTTCTAATAGAGGTGAAAAACAAATTTGTTAGCACTTGAGAGGTAGTATTTAATTCTGTTTAGTGGGAGTAGAGTCAGGGAATGGTTCATAGAGGTGTCATTGAAGTGGGTCTTAATATTTCAATAGATAAGCACAAGTAACAGAGGCAGAAGAGGGAATTCCAGACAGTGGACATAGCATTTGTAAAGAATAGAGATGTTCATGTCCATCATATATTCAGGAGTGCCTTCCCAGTGGTGTGGGCTTGACAGTAGAATAAATTAAACTATAAAGACAAAATGAGATCAGATTGTGAAGAGACTAGCTTTAGATCTTCTTTAGATCTTCTAGATAACAGGTAGATATATTTTGCACTGAAAATGATAAATTCATTGTACATAAATTATATGTCAGTAAAGTTGAGTAAAATAAAATCAGTAAAGACCACATATACAGAAGACATATTTGCATCATGTGTTTTTCTGAGTAATTGATACATAATAGTTGTACATATTGATGGAGAATATGTAATATTTTGATATATATATATATATACAATGTGTAATGATCAACTCAGGGTAACTGGGATATCTATCATCTAAAATTTTTTTTTATTTTAAAATTGTAGGGTACAATTAAGGGTTAGGCATACAAATATTCATTGTGCAGGTACCCTTGTTGAAGAGGTGTGCCCCCCCTTCCCCGGGCAGATATTGACTACCATCAATCCCACCTCCCTGCCCCCACTTCCCCCTATAGTTTCCCGCTATTGTCAATTGTTTTCTTATAGTATTACGGTAGTTGTTTAAGGTCCACTTATGAGGGAGAACATGTGGTACTCAGATCTTTGTTTCTGTGAAAGATCACTCAGTATTATAAACTCTAATTCCATCCATGTTGCTGTGAAATTCATTATTTTGTTCTTCTTAATGGCTGCGTAATATTCCATTGTGTATATGAACCACATTTTTTTATCCAGTCCTCTTTTGATGGGCAGCACGGTTGGTTCCATGTTCTTGCTATTGTGTACAATTATCTTTTTTATAGAGTGCCTTGAGTACTTCCGGGTATATCCCTAGTAGGGGAATTGTGAGATCATATGGAAGGTCGATTTTTAGAACTTTTAAGAGTCGCCACACTGTTTTCCACAGAGACTGTACTAGTGTGTACTCCTACCAACAGTGTAAACGTGTTTCCTTTTTGCCACATCCTCTCCAGCATCTGTTATTTTTTGAGTTATTGATGGTGGCCATTCTGATGGGAGTTAGCTGGTATCTCAGTTTAGTTTTAATTTGCATCTCCAATTCCTGAGCAAAACCCAAAATGCACAGGCCATAAGAGATAAGATAGACAAGTGGGACCTCATTAAACTGACAGACTTCTGCAAAGCCAAAGAAACCATCAAGAGAGCAGGGAGACAGCCCACAGACTGGGAAAAAATATTTGCCAACTCCACGTCTGACAAAGGCCTAATACCAAGGATCTACAAGGAACTCAAACATGCTGAAAAGAAAAAAACAAACATCCCCATTACAACATGGGCAAAAGATAGGAATAGACACTTCTCAAAAGAAGACATACGAGCAGCCAACAGATACATGAAAAAATGTTCAGCTTCACTAGTCACCTCAAATATTTTTATTTGGAAATACATACTATTTTAAAGCAGGGAATCTGGTATTATTCCAATTTACAAAGAGGATTTTCTTACCAAATCAAACTGAGGAACTGTCAAACTGCTTTAATTGTGGTATTGTCCACTAAAAATTCTAATATCTGTTATAGGATTTCTACTCTTTGTTGCCCCAACTGTTGACTCTGATGACCATACATAGAAATGATGGTTGCATTGAATTTATGAAAGCTCCTACATGTAAACTCTATCTAATGAGACAAAGATAATCTCTGATCCTTTTCTTTGCACATTCACACATATTAGGTAATGCACAGTCTCAAGTAAGAGACATTAGGAGCAAATATATCCAGGAGAAATTTGTAGAGAAGGGTAATTTAAAATGCCTGCTGACAGAGTTAACAGATGTTTCTACTTTTCTTAACTGAACAAGTCTGTGATAACAGAATAAGTAATAACTACTTCTCTGTGGGGCCTGATTGCTAAAGAAAATTTGTTTATTTGACCTTAACTCCATGATTTTTGTCCTTTCAGAATTAATTGTTTTGCTCTAAATCCTTGATTCTTGAGTAAAAGATCTTACTAAATTCATTGTTCCAAACACATTACAAATTGATCTGTTTCATGTTTCTTTCCATAGTCATAGAGTGATGGAATAGATTCATATTCCATGATAGCCATTCTGAATCCAGGTCCTACTGTAAACCTACATCATTTTAAAGATGTAACTGTATTTGGTAATATGAACACTGGATTTACCAATCGAGGGATTAAACACTCAGGTCACTGGACTAGTACTACATTCTAGACACGTTTTATTTGTCCAATATAAAAAATGAATAAATTTGAAATTCTTTAGGTAAGACATATTGATATGCTTTCCCCCACTTTACCATGGTCTCCACTGCTCATTACTGCATTACATCTGGCCTCAGTCCACTCATTTATATTACATGACCTTCATTTTGTGATCCATTCTTTAGCTCTGGGAAACACATGTATTTCTTCCCCAAAAATGTCTTTAACAGCTGAGAGTCTGACATTTGGTTTATAGTGGACATTAGGTTCAAGGTTGAGAAATGACATACCACACAGGTTTAGAGAGAGCAGAGAGATGAATGCATGTCTGGAGATGAGAAATATGTACTGCAGATAGAGAGGAGGGGGTGTCATTATTGGTTGGAAGGAGAAGCAAGGAAGAATTTTGAGTCAGAGAGATTGCACGCAAATGCATCAGGATGGTTGGTTGTACCCTTACTAAGTTAATAAAGACACATAATAAAGGTGACAGTTAAATTAATAAAATATGGAATAACCAAGGGCATGAAGTGAACCAGATATTGAATGTGAATAGACTCTGTAATACCTATTGCTTCTTCCCCAACTTCTGTCTGTTAAAAGCCCTATCACTCCACACACATCTATGTACTCACACAAATATAGGCTTCTTCACCACAAGAGAGAGAGCATAAAACAGTTGTGGGACCATCATCTCCCACCTCTGATGCCAAAGTAATATGTCCAAAATTTAGGCATGCAACCCAGTCTAGGCCAATCAGGGTTTCTCTTCAGGGAATTTCAAACTCTAGCTAGAGTTCCAAACCCAAGTTTCCTCCTGGTAAAAAACTTAGCCAAACAATGCCCTCACTCCATATGCTTTCCAGGCCTCACTCCACTCTACTATTTTCCACTTCCATAAAAAAAAATGATGACATGCAACTGGTACAGGACTAGACACATAGACCAATGGAACAAGATGGACAATGCAGAAATAAAACCATAGACCTTCAACCAGCTCACCTCCAACAAAGCTGACGACAAACAATAAGGAAAGGAAACCATGATTAGCAAATGGTGCTAGGAAAACTGGCTGACTACATGCAGAAGAATGGAACTGGACTCCTATCTTTCACCATATACAAAAGTAAACTCAAAAATGTGAAGCTCAGACCATAAGAATCTTAGAAACAAACTTAGGGAATACCCTCCTGGACATCAAAGTAGGCAATGAATTCGTGGTCAAGTCCTCAAAAGTAAATCCAACAAAAGCCAAAATTGACAGATAGGAGCTTACCTAACTAAAAAGTTTTGGCACAGCAAAATAAACCATCAAGAGAGTGAAGAGACAAGCCATGGAATGAGGAAAAAAATAATTTGCAAGCTATGCATCCGACAAAAGCCTAACATCCAGTATCTATGAGGAAATCAAATGAATTGACAGGAAAAAACAGGCAACCTCATTAAAAAGTGGGCAGAAGACATGAACAGACACTTTTCAAAGGAAGACATTCAAGTAGTCAACAAATATATGAAAAAAATGCTCAGCCTTATTAATCATCAGAAAAATGCAAATCAAAACTACAATGAGATACTACCTAATACCAGTAAAGATGGCTATCATTAAAAAGTCAAAAAACAACAGATGTTGGGGAGACCACAGAGAAAAGGGAATGCTTCTATACTGTTGGTGGGAATGTAAACTAGTTCAATCTTTGTGGAATGCAATGTGGTATTTTCTCAAATAACTAAACACTGAGCTACCATATGACCTAGCAACCCCACTTCTGGGAATATACCCAGAATAATATAAATTGCTCTACCAAAAAGACATCTGAACATGTATGTTCATTGCAGCACTATTCACAATAGCAAAAACATGGAACCGACCTTGCTGCCCATTGAAAATGGACTGGATTTTTAAAATGTCGTACATATACATGATGGAATATTATGCAGCCATAACAAAGAACAAAATCATGTATTTTGTAGCAGCATGGATCAGCTGGAGATCATCATATTAAGTGAACTGTCACAGAAACAAAAAACTGAATACTGCATGTTCTCACTCAGTGGGTCTTGATCACGGGTCTCAGGAGCACAAAGGTATGAACAACAGATGCTGAACACTGTTAAAGGAGGGAGGAAGGGGTGAGGGCTGAGGGGCACATGTAACACACTGGGTACCAGGTCCAGTGTCAGGGGCAGAGAGAGCCTGCTAGGAGTCCAAACCTTACCTGCACACAATTTACTTATGTGGTAAATCCTCACACGCACACTACAACTATAAAATAATTTTAAAAAAAAATGATGACATGCAGAAAGAAGCAGAGAAGGAGGATAGAGAAAAATCTAGCACTGTTCTAGTCCTCGTTGAGACCAGCACTACTCCTGCCTTTAAAAAAAAAGAGAGAATTTTATTTTATTTTATTTTATTGGAGACAGAGTCTCACTCTGTCACCCAAGTTGGAGTGCAGTGGTGCAACTGTAGCTCACTACAGCCTGGAACTCTTGTGCTCAAGCAATCCTCTTGCCCCTGCCTGGGTAATTATTTTCATTTTTTTGTAGAGATGGAGTCTAGCTATGTCGCCCTGGCTTGTCTTGAACTCTCAGCTTCAAGCAAGCCTCCATCCTCAATCGCCCAAAGTGCTGAGATTACAGGTGTGAGTCACCATGTCAGGCCTTGCTCCTGCCTTTTAAATGACTTGCACTTACGACCAGAACTCTGACTACCAAATTTCAGATTCTGTGATTCTTCAAGTTTCAATTGCCTAGGCACAAAAAGTTGACCAAAAAGTCTTCAAATTAACTTTTTCTTAAAATAACCATCTATTTGAGACAAAAATAAAAATGTTGAATTAGTTCCCCTCTAAGTTATTTATATTTTGTCTCAGTTCTCTATTTTCTTTCATGCACATAGAGAGTAATTGAAAAAATAAAGTCCTGTCCATTTTTCCCTGGAATCTATTGGCAGTAAGATTCACTCTTGATTGAACTTTTATTTCATACATAGTCACTGATATTCTCTGTGATGCATAATTTCACCTGAAGTGCAAATCTCATTTCTTCATATAAGATTCACTTGATTTACTTAGCTCCCATTATATAAAAATATTACTCCCATTCTCTAAATGGTAGTAAATCAAAATAAACAACATTTGGAGTAAATACACATTATTAATAGGAAACTGATAAAGTGCTTTTTAAAATAAATCATCATAATTGCAAATTATGCTTTAAAACAATATATTGCATAAGTCTTAAATATAATATGTGATGTATAATTCGGAAGCAAATATTTATACTATTTAGAAACAGGCTGAATAAAATAAGCAGAGTGAATAAGAATAATCTAATTGCATCCCAGACAATTTCAGCCCAAAAGAGGTACGTTTTCAGAAAGCACTAAACATTTTTAATCAATTAATTTATGTCTTAAAGTTTACAAAATAATTGACATTAGCTTCCCCAAAACACATGTTCATCAGAAACACTTTTTTAATTTTAAGAACAGAAAAAAAAATACATTTTCTTAACTTTCCAAAGGTATTTCACATAATGACTTCTTACTGAACATCTATGGTAATAATCTCAAATTTTCCTAGAACTTGCTATATTGTAAGTATCCTATTTCTAATGATGGCTTGATCGAACAGGATGTACTCGATTTCATTTTTCCAGAAAAGCGATGCACTTTGCTTTGCTCTCTTCCTACTCAAAGAGCCACCAATGTTCTGTAAACACAGTTCTTCAGCAGGCAAGTCCAGGTTGGCTGTCCTGCTTTTATTCAACTAGAAACAAAACCTCTCAGAGAGTAAATCTAAGAGAGGACCACTGGGTAGAAGTAGAAGAGAAAGAGAATTATTGACTATCTTGCAATCTTAAGCAATGTGTCGTTTTTCTCTCATGCTTGATATGGATCAGATCTGGCAGTGGGAGGTATCTTCTGAAAAGACCATTGGGCCAAGATTTACTTCAATATAGATTAATATTGGAAAACAAAAATTATTTATACAAACGTGTTTCTTTTTTATTATTATTCAATTGGTTAGTAGACATAACTCAATTTCATAAATTTTTATTTTAAAATTTTAAAAAAGATTCTTAGTTTTTCTAAGAAAGTAGTATTGGGCTTGTGTCTGGCAAATTGGAAGGAGGACTCTTCATGATCTTTTTCTGTGGGTGGGGGTCAGGTTTTTTTAGCCTTATGGATACTCTATGCATTGGGCTTATAGAAATATATGACACATTTTGGAGTACATGTTTGAACTCACTGGATAATAGCTTCACTCATAAAGCTACATATCAAATTGCATTGCATATGCTTTTATATTAAAAATTGAAACATTATTAAATACATGTGAGTATATTAAGATAAGTGACTGGCAGAATGATGTGATGAAAAAGGCAATATAAATTTTAGAAGAATCAAATACAAAATGTTTTTTAACCTGGAAATAAGAACTCTCATCAAAATTATAACTATGGAAAAACAAATGAAATCTTGGGCAGTAATTTTATTAGGGTACATTTCAACAAGCTAAGGCAGGTAAGATAGTAGATGGCTTTCAAAATGTCTCCACTGGTAGACAAGGGGAAGTCACATGAAGCGATGGGTGGATGATCCATTGTCCGGTTTAGTTAGAAATGCCATTTGCAGTTTCATATTGGTAAACCTCATCTTATAAAAATGTAAAAATCTGCATTATCACAGAGAAAAGTTATGGGGATGACTCTTCAATTACAGAAGGGTTCTTACATAAAATTATTCACCATAGAATTTCTTTAAATAGACGATTTCCCTTTTGCGTATAAATCTTTCATTGATCATTAGCTGCTTAAAAGAGACTGGGGGACAGAGCCTCTTAAAGTTGACATGTTAAGCCACTGCTAATTAAAGATCAATCAAAAATGAAGGGAACACTTCTATGAAATTATGATGATTCAATTTACCCACAAATCTGTAGGAACATACTAAGTTGGGAAAGTTTGACAGGAATGCTAAGTGTTTTAACATTAAATCATGAAATACTGGTATTCCATTTTCATAATCTTTTCAAGCACAAGTTATTTTTCATGAAGAGTCTAAATATAATTTAGGAATGCTCGGTTATTTAGCCGAAATTCAAGAGGAAATTTATGGATGAACATTTCTCTTTATATTCAAATTTCAAATGATGTAGGTCTTTTTATAGTTTCTATTTTAATGGACATCAGTCATGTGGTGCATATTTTTATTCTGAAATCTCTTTCAATATTCTACACCATAATGTCCTTTGATAGGTTTATTTCTGATAAATTGGCATTTACTTTGCAAATTCAGGAGCAGTTCTTGTTAACATAGAATAGTCTCTGCATTTTTCTATGCTAGTAAACTTCAATCATTAAGAATGACTTAGAAAGCTTTGTGATAATAGTGTTTGTCAGGGGAAAAGCAGCATTTTTCTATAAAATGATATGACTATCGCCAAAACCTTCATGATGAACTTGACAGGCATAATGGTCTGATGCTTTGTTTTGTAAAATTATTCTCCACGTCTCTTGTTTTAAGGAATATTATACCTGAATTTCCTTTGTTTAGAATATAAATTTTAACTCTTACTTTAATCTTGATGATCAATTACAAATTTGTGTGGCATCGTGTGCATTAAATTGTCATTTTCTTTGAATAAGATTTGAGATCATGATTGAGCAAAATGACTCATGTCTGTAATCTCAGCACATTGGGAAACCAAGGCAGGAAGATTGCTTGAGCACAGGAGTTTGAGACGAAACTGGGCAACATAGTGAGACCTCACCTCTACAAAAATGAATACATAAATAATAAAAATAGTCAAGCATGGTGGCACACTCCTGTTATCCCAGCTACTTGGGAGACTGAGGTGGAAGGATGGCCTGAGCCTAGCAGGTGGAATCTGTGATTAGCCATGATTGTGCCACTTTAGCCTGAGTGACAGAGTGAAACCTTGACTCAAAAAGAAAAAAGGAATAAAGATTATGTTCCTGTGTTATAACTAAGTTGGCATTTAGATAGACTTGTTGGTAAATTAAGTGATCTAAAATCAATAATTTCTCTAATACAGAGTCTCATCGAAGTACAAAAATTTAGTATGCATATTGTGTTCTCAGAGGGGAGACGAAAATTAATTTTCTAACATCTTAGCCATCCTGTAATGCAGCCCCTATCTGCTATCATAGTATGATACTCTAGTATTACATAAGCATGATCAAACAAGCACTGACATTCAAAGTTGGAGGTCCAAACTTCACCTGCACACAGCCTGCTTGTGTAGCTAACCTGACTTGTACCCCACATATCTATAATAAAATAAAATAAAAATATAAAAAAGCAAAGTGCATTTCAGGAATCTTCGATACACAACACTCTATTTATAGTATTAAAACATCTCCATAGCCGGGCTCGGTGGCTCAGCCTGTAATCCCGCGCCTTTGGGAGGCTGAGGTGAGTGGATTGCCTGAGCCCGCGGGTTCGAGACCCGCCTGGGCAAGCGAGACCTCATCTCTACAATAAATCAAAAAAA
>CAUYQG010221874.1:0-20013 GCA_963574415.1 Tarsius wallacei
AGAAGAGTTCCTGTTTTATACATGCCTTTGCAAGGATGGCTAATGAATTTGGTCCCAGCAAAGTACAGGTTTCCTTTTCCTTATGAAACTTAAGACAAATCACAGAAACAAAAAACTAAGTATCACATGTTCTCACTCATATAGTAGACCTTGATCATCCAATGTACTACCACAAGAAAATGACTGAGGGTGGTGGGAAAATATGGGGGGGGGGGGCGATGGGATTAATGGTGATAAATATCTTTCTGGGGATGGGGAGACACCTCTTAACATAAAGGGTGCCTGAACGAAGCATTTTTGTATGCCTAACCCCTAACTGTACCCCATAATACCATAATTTTTAAAAAATTAAAAAAAAAAAGTACCTGAGAAAGGTTTATGGGTCCATTGAATCCCCTTCCATTGGTCTTTGACAAATTGCCACGGTTAACTGGCAGGGCATTCTTATGCTAGTTTCTGTTTCATATGAATTGTTCTCCCATTGACAGATGGGATAGAACAATTGGGATTTAGATCTTAGCAGAGTAAGCAAATGGGCTACCTGATCCTTTGGGCACAGAGCTGATAAAACACCAAAAGGGAAAAGCCCACATTGTCTAAATAACCAACATTCTGATAGACTCTTATCTCTTAGACTGGTAGATAAGGCCTGAAAAGTTAATGTGTAACTGTGGAGCCAAATCTGTCTCAGGCAAAGATGTGAAAGGGAGTCCAGGAGTGGGGAAGTCTGGCCTCACAAAATTCCACTTAAAAGGAGAAAACTAACAGCCCGCATAGCTGTCTCCTGACTACATTGACAATACTGTACTGATTCCTGATGCGATTTTAAAAAAGCAGCCTGTATGCAATGGGGAAATATGTGATGGGGAAATAGCTTCCCACTCTTGTCCCTGAGATCCCAGTACGCAATAAGATCCAATTTTCTAATTCAATTTTCCTCCAGTTTTCAGAAAAAGGCAAAAGCAACTTTGCTCCCTGCCACATTCCCTAAGTCTGAAGCACATCTTATCAAATATAAGCATTACTTCATATTGCAAAAATGTTTTCAACATAAAGTACAAGGATGGTGATTTTAGAAAGAAAGAAAATGTGATAGAAAAGGCTGGAAGTCTTATAACAGGCTGTTGGAAACTGGAGTTCGCCAGGGAGCCTTTGGATAACACCAAGGAGTAGCCTTGGCCAGAAACCTTCAATTACTTCCAAACTTCAGTCCAGCCCATGCAATGGCTAGACATCCATAAAGGAAACACTGGATCAGAACAGAGTCAACATTCCCAACACCTGAAGGCAATGGGGGATTGACCAAGTCCTCTCCAGCAAACCTGTCCTCTGTGTCCTGTAGATTGGCGGCTGTGCTACTCATTTTTAAGTGGCTGACAGAGGCCCCTTTTGGTTTTGAAAGAGAAAGCTAATTTGAAAACAAGAAGCCTCAGAAATGAAAGTAAAGAGATAGGTCTGTTTTCACTCACTCTTCTGAATCCAGTGATCCTAGTCATGGCATCAAGAAATGTTGCAGGAATTTTCAACTGTGCTGTCAGCTTAAATCCTCAAGCTCTTATCTCACGACCAAGAAAATTAAGGAACACTGATGCCAAAGAATGTGTGAAAGAGCAGTTTGTTAAACAACAGAAAGTTCTCAAGAAGAGAGGGGCCTAAATGGGTTACCCACAATGGGGGAATGTTTTATGTGTCTCTCTCCCCCTTCTAGGGGTGTTCTTCTTATTTGTATTTTACCCACCTCTCAACCTCCTAGCAGTTTCCTGGTCCTAGCCTCTACTGCCCATGTGTGCCCTTGTCTAAAGTCACTTCATTTTGATTATTACCCATAAGTACCACGGAAAAGTTGGGGGGGGGGGAGGAGGGTAAAGCCTCAATGCTGATGTCATGCTAATGATATTATGGTAAACTTAGGCCAAGTTAGGACACTTAGTTAAGCTATTGTGCCTGCATCAAAATGGCAAAAAGTTCTTTTGAACAAAACATCCTGGCTTAAGCTGATGTTCTTAACCACATTAATCACATTATCAATTGCTAGTTATATGATGGGTGTGGAGGGGGAGTTGCAGGAGCATTTCCACAGGTGTTACTTCTCTTCCATACCCTCCTTGTCTATCTGCCCAGTTTCTGACTACCTTCTCTCTCATGGCCATGGGACATACCTTGACCAGTGAACCAATGTGCAACTCACAATGTCCTCTCTCTGCCCCTCTTCCATAGGTGGATCATACCCATTGCAGTAGAGAAAAGAGGAAGGAGATTTTTAGAAAAGGCATTCAGAGAGGTCAACTCAGTGATTCTGTTATCTGGATCCCTGGTTCCTGCTTTTTCTTAACTAGATTCCCTGTGTTCTCTATCATCCTATAAGCTAATGAAGAGCTTTCTGATCAACATTAGCAATTATAGCAAATGGCTATGTTACAGTTAATGACTGCTTTGTCCACCTGAATTTCAGAGTAAGGATGACATGAAGCAGAGGGCATGAAGCATGAATGAGATGTAAATCTTTTCTTAAGCTCCTGTGTTTTGGAGTTGTTTATTATTGAAGTTTAACTTCACTTAGCTGACCAACGCAGAAAATGGTAACTGGAATTTGGGTGCTGCTGTAAATATGTGGTATTGGCTTGAATTCAGTCAGAAGATGGTGATGACACTGATATGAAGGCTGGCAGGATAGCCATTCATGTTATGTACTGAAAAAAAATTTTGGTGAAACTGGCTGTGATAATATGAAGGCAGATGTTATATTTAATATATGTGTAGCTCTCAGGGAAGCGGTTGGAAAAATAATTCATTAATATAATGTGTTTCGTTACTGTTGGCTGCAACTGATAAAGTACTGAAAAAAGACATTAGCTCAGAAAGAATTGTCTTTCAAACAATAATAAAAAGAAGTAAAGAAAGTCTCAAAATTCAGAAAATGAAAGGTTGAAACGGGAAATTCTCACTCACAACTGAAAAAGATAAAACCGAGATAACCTTTTAGCAATGAAGGCAAAATAGAATTCATCCTTGCAGCAAGAATTAGATCAAAGGTACATCCATCAAACCCACTGGAGTAGAGAGGACAAGAAGGAGATTGCTCAGAAAGACAATCAGAGAGGTAAACTCAGTGATTTTGTTATTTGGACCCCTGGAATTACTCTAGTTCCTGCTTTTTCTTAACCAGATCCCCCATGCTCTCTCCCATCCTGTAAGCTAATGAATAGCTTTACAATCAATACACCAATATAAATAAGGTAGCAAGAGTCAGATTCAGTTACTTGCCAAACAAATAAACAAACAAAAACAATAAAACAAACAAGCAAACAAATAAATAAATATTTCAAAAGGTATTTTAGAAACAATGCAAAAGCAGGCCAAGTGTGGTGTCTCATGCCTATAATCCCAGCACTTTGGGAGGCTGAGGTAAGAGGATTGCCTGAGCCTACGGGTTCAAGACCAGCCTGGACAACTTGGTGAGACCCCTCCATCTCTACAATAAAAGAAAAAATTAGTCAGGTGTGGTGGTGTGTACCTGTAGTTCCAGCTTCTTGGAAGGCTGAAGCAGAAGGATCACCTGAGCCCAGCAGGTCGAGGCTGTGGTGTCTGGGAGCATGCCACTGCCCTTCAGCCTGGGTAAGACTGAGACTCCTACTAAAAAAAAAGAAAGAAATAGTGCATTAGCAAGTATATAGTTATGGGATTTGGATTTAAAGAGTAAGTAGGAAGTATGAGGATTATTAAAAATTTTGAAATATTTATTCAAGAAAATGAGACCTGGAGCAGGTCAAAGACAAATTGAAGGGCTTGCCTGAAATTGGGAGCCTTAAAAATGAATGGCATTAATTTTCAATGGAAAATCTTAGCATGGCAAGTGTTAGGCTGGAGAAAACAAACTTCAGAGTTCAGTCATTGACTTCTTCACCAAACATTTATTGGATGCCGACTATGTGTTAGACATTAGTCTAGATGCTGGAGATAAAGTTGTTACCAAAACAGGTATAATTTCTGTCCTGCAGAAAATTGTATTCAAATGTGTTGATCTAAGTTGTAGAATGATGGGACATATAGAAGTAGATAAGTAAAGCGACACATCAAGAGATATAGCATAGGGTCCAGATTGGGTAGAGAGACAGTGAGAGGAGAAAGTGATTTCTAAACTATGACTAAAAGGATAAATCCTTGATAAGATAAGAAGTACATATAGCAGGATTCAACACAGAACAAGTCGAAAGGGTATACACTTCAATTATAATAGAATTTGTATTTAGAATTTAAGATTTCATAGGTGGAGTAATCACTGGTGAGGACAAGTTCCATGGTAGAAGGTTGATAAAATAAAGTGCACATTATCATTGGAGTCAAAGTCAATAACATGAGGCAAATGTATCTGGTGGTAAGAACCACAGAAAAACTTCTGAAGTAGCACGAGCAAGATTTGGTGATGAAGAAGGTACAGGGAAAGGGAGGCTCAGAGAATAGCTTTAAGATGAAGAGGAGACATGACTAAAGGAAGAGTGACATCATTTGAGACTCAGTTCGCTTTGTAGATGCTGAGTCTGGGGTGATTGCCAGACGTTTAAGGGTCTGTTCCATAGGCAGGAAGAAGAATGGGTCTGATCTCTGGAGAATGGTCAGGACTGGAGCCATAGTTTTAAGAATTTCAGTAGAAAATTTTAATTTGAAGTCAAGGGAGTGCATGTGTTTACTTGGGGAAAGCACACAATATGAGAAAAGAACCAAAAACAGATTCATAGGATTTCCCCACATTTAAGGAATAAGTTGAGGAGGAAAGCATAGGAAGAAAGACTGAATAAATAAATACATATTTGGAAGGAAGAAACAAAGTTGAGACTTTTGCTTTAATTCTAAAGATTCCTAAGCAATTGTGACAGGCAGTGCAATGCATTTATTACAATTCTAGTTTCTTCTTTCCTCTTTCTGGGCACATAGGAAGACTATATTCACCAAGGTTTTCTTTTTCTCTTTCTTTCCTTCCTTTTTTCAGTTAAACTAGAGCCATGTTACTAGGTTTGTACCAATTGGATATGTACAAAAGTGATGCAAGCATTCCATGCCTAAGCATGAAACCCCTCAGGTTACCTATGCTCTCCCTTCCTCTCCCATATATATTAGCCATGGAAGCCATGTGTTTAAGAGGGAAGTGATGCCCTTCAGAAGAAAGTAGATTCTTGACTCATTGCTCCATGCAGGCCATTAAGGAGTATATCTTGAATTACATTGGGCTATGGTATGAGAGAGATTAACAGACCTTTGCTGTATTAGGCCATTGAGGTTTTGAGATTTATTTTTTACAGCAGCCCTTTGGAAGCTCTTTTCTGAAACAATGGTCTTCTTAATGAGTTATTCTTACTCTGTGTAGACTGAAATTGTGATCTATGGCAAAATAATAGAAAACAGCGATGAGAATGTAAGGAGACATACAGCTGTGCTCTATATAGGCATACTTGGGAATCTTATTGAATCATTGAGCTCAGTAGAAAATCATTTAATATAGAATTTTCTTTTTTAAAATTTTTTTATTCTAAAGATGTGGATTACAACTCAGAGTTAGGTTTACAAATGTTTATTATGCAGGTACCCTTGTTGAAAAGGTGTGGCCCTCCCTCCCCTGGCAGTTTCCCACTACTGCCAATCCTATCTCTACCCCTGGCAGTTTCCCTCTACTGCCAATCCTTTTCTTATAGTATTACAATAATTGTTCAAGGTTCACTTATGAGTGAGAGTATGTGATACTCAACTCTTTGTTTCTGTGATTGATCACTCAGTATTATAGACTATAAGTACATCCAAGTTGCTGAAAAGTTCATAATTTTGTCTTTCTTTATGACTGCATAATATTCCATCGTGTATATGTACCACATTTTTTTATCCAGTCCTCTTTCAATGGGCAGCATGGTAGGTTCCATGTTTTTGCTATTGTGAATAATGCTGCAATAAACATGTGTGTGCAAGTATCTTTTTCATAGAGTGATTTGAGTTCCTCTGGGTATATTCCCAGTAGGGGGATTGTGGGGTCATATGGAAAGTCAGTTTTTAATAGCTTAGAAATTGCCAAACTGTTTTCCACAGAGGTTGTTTACATCTATATTCATCAAGGATGTTGGCCTGTAGTTCTCTTTCTTTCTTGGATCTTAACCTGGTTTGGGTATCAATGTGATTTTAGCATCATAAAATGATTTGGGGAGAGTTCTATCCTTCTCAATTGCCATGAATAGTTTCAATAGGATTGATACTGGTTCCTCCTTGCATGTTTTGTAGAATTCTGGTAGAAAGCCTCTGGTCCAGGGCTTTTTTTTTGTAAGTAGTTTTCTTATGTCATAGTCATTTTCCTGGAATGTCATTGGTCTATTTAGAGTCTTGATTTCTTCTTGTTTCAACCTGGGGAGGTTGTGTGATGTCAAAAGTCCTCCATTTCCTTTAGGTTTTCAAGTTTGTTTCAATACAAGTGTATATAGTCGTCTCTGATAATTTTTTGTATTCCTTCAGGGTCAGTTGTGACTTGATCTTTTGCATTTCTAAATGTGTTTATTTGGGCTTTTTATCTCTTTTTCTTGGTCAATCTAGCTAGGGGACCATCAATCTTGTTTATCCTTTCAAAGAACCAGCTTTTTGTTTTGTTGATTTTTTTATATTATCTTTTTGTCTTCTATGTCCTGGATTTGGGCTTTTATTTTGGTGATCTGAATTCTTCTGCTGGAATTAGGGTTTTTGTTGTCTTGCTTTTCCAGCTTCCTTAGGTGGCTTGTTAGGCTATTGATTTGTGATCTTTCCATCTTTTTCATGTGGGTTTGTAGTGATATAAGTTCCCCTCTTACCACAAGGCGTACCAGAGATTATGGTAAGATGTTTCTTCATTTTCATTTGTTTCCAAAAATATGGAACGCTTCACAAATTTATGTATCATCCTTGTGCAGGGGCCATGCTAATCTTCTCTGTATCATTTCAATTTTAGTATATGTGCTGCTGAAGCGAGCACAATACAGTCTTAAGATATGTTATTATTTTGTGTTTCCTTGAGAAAGAAAAATAAAAGCTGTCAAACTAACCAAAGTTTTACTATCATTAGAAATGCTGTGCTTATTCAAATAATTCTTCCAAACTTATTAATGCATACTTTTAAAAATCACTTCAGTCATAAATAAAAATAAAAATATTAGCAAGATCTATTCCTTTAAGTATAAATAAAACTTGTGATTTAGCATTCAACTCTCTTATGTCATGTTTGGTTTGAGAATTTGCTACTTTCTGGTTTTTCCAGAAAGTAATAAACTGAAGGGTAGAGCGAAAGAATAAGGGATAATTGAGGATTAAAAATTGTGTTTAAAAAACCCCCAAATTGAACATGGTAATATGAAGATTACATAAGGCTTGTAAACAACCCTATACTTATATTTCACATATAGCTGCAACAACTATACATATGCATTATATATTGGCTGTTTACAGGCTATATATGTATATGCTTTAGACTAATGTGTATTACAGGACATTCTGCTATATAATTATTGTGCTAGCCAGGCTCGGTGGCTCAGCCTGTAATCCCTCGCTAGGGGAGGCCGAGGTGAGTGGATTGCCTGAGCCCACGGGTTCGAGACCCGCCTGGGCAACTTGGCGAGACCTCATCTCCACAATAAATCAAAAAGTAGCCAGGCATGGTAGTGCATGCCTGTAGTTCCAGCTACTTGGAAGGCTGAGGCAGAAGGATCGCCTGAGCCCAGCAGGTCGAGGCTGCGGTGGCTGGGAGCAGCCACTGCACTCCAGTCTGGGCGATATAGTTAGACTCCAACACAAAAAAAAAAAAAAAATGTAGTGCTAAATTGCCATAAGTTTTAAAATTTCATTGTCTAAATCCTATGTATTTATTTTATTTTAGAGTGGTGGGATACAAATCGTGATTTGCTATATAAGTAGGTTGCATGCAGGCGAATTTTGGGCTCCTAGGTGACCCTCTCTCCCCTTAGTTGGACCAGATACCCAGTGTGTTGCCATGTAGCCCCCTTCTCTCCTCCCTCCTCCTCTCGCCTGGCAGTGCCAGCATCTGCTGATGCCACCTTGTGATACTGTACCTAGTATTCACGGCTCACTTAAGGATGAGAACATGCGGGATTCAGTTGTTTCTGCAATAGTTCACTTAGTATGGGCTATATTCTATTCATTATGACAAAACTTCATGTTGCCCATATGGAAATTCACTTTTAAAATGTTTGAATAGTAACAGTGTAACAGATGTATGTGTATGTAAGTTAACTCCAATTCAAAATTTGTAAAGACAGAAAAAACTTTGTCAGAAATCAACACTCTAGAAGTGAAGGGCTTAGTGCCTCACATGTCTTTATCCATGTGTCCACAAGGGGATTTTGTTCATTTATATAAGCAATACTAGAAATTTTTTTTATTAGTGAAATGAATGCTGTTCAATATGGTTGGTAAGAAATATTAGTCAGACCCATTGCTCTTGACTCAATGAGGTATAAGAATCAGCAAAGTTAGAACTTGGCTCTTTGGTGCAGAACCCCATTGGACCTCCGTTCCCCAACTTCTCAGAGTGCCTTGAGTGCAGGCCCAGATATTTAAGACTACCAGAAATGTGAGCACAGTGAAAATACTAAAATAAAATACAATATAGACTGCATGTAAAAATAAAAATTTTTTACAGAAATTGTCCTGAAGAGGAAAAACAAAAACTTCTTGAGTTTATTTTGCAAATAGTATACCATATATAATTCTATAATATCAATTTTAAGATACAATGTTTTTCTGATTTTACACAGTCCTAAAAATCATATAGATCTTACTACAATTGACTGCATCTGCGAATCGCTGTTGGCCAAGTGGCAATCATGACATGATTAGCATCACTTGACACTTCAGGTAACATAAAGAAAACCTAAGCATCAAAATGGCAGGATGGATGTTGTTGGATAAGGAGAAAACTTTAAAGACAATGGTGGAGCATTCTTTGAATAAATGCTGTGCGTTATGGTCAACACTTTCAATGACCCAGAAAATAATGTGATATAGGAAAACAGGAAATTCAATGAGCTGGTTGAAGTTATGTACAATGTGACCAAGCTGACTCTGAATTAGGCCCTAAAGTTTCGCACAGAATGAAGTATACAGACTTTCCAGAATCATCGCTGGACCATCGAGCTGGACTGCTCAGAGATTGCTCCTCAATTTTATTGTCGTTCCTTCAAGCTGATGAACAAGCTGTTTTTGAAGCAACATAAAAAGTTATACCAGATTTTATCAGTCTTAATATTTTCATATTTTCTGCAGTTATGTTTAGCCCCCAAAACAAATTCATCAGCTTTCCAAAACTTGTTCAAATTAATATTGTGTTAGAAAAACAATGGCAACTTTAATGCGTTGGGGAAAAGTGTATATGTAGTCAGTCATAGCACAATTAAAGACGCTGGCCAGATTAAGAAGATAAGTAATTTACATATTTTTCTATCCTCAATATAAAATCATCTCTGTATATGTCTTAAGACCATATAAAGAATGCTGCCATGTCTTAATAAATGTTAGACTACATTTCTAGCAACTGAAACAATTGAAAATGGCAGAACTATTCTAAATTCTCAGTTGTGTTGTATATAGGATTATTGTTCAAAAACTAAATAATCTTGAGGAGGTATGATCATAGAACCACAAAATTCTAGACTTGAAAAAAAGTTTTATGACCTTCCAAAAATTTCCCTCCATGAAGACACTTCATTTTCAATATTCCTGATATTTATGTAGGTCCCATTATGATGCTTTTGGGAGTTAAAAACAAATGTTCTATCTTAAATACATTTCACTGTTAAACAGCTAAAGACAGCTTTTAAAACAGAGTTTATTAATTGCAATATAGCTCCTATTAAATCCCTCCATTCATTCCACATACATTATAGAGGAGGAACAGTTTCTTGATTCTTCCATACGGAGGATCTTCACATTTTCAAGTACTTAATGACAATGTTTATGTCTCTGTGCACCCGTAACCCCTACTGCAACTCTCTTTCCACTCCCACTCATCCCTGGCCTTTATCTTCATAATTATTAAGACATGGTTTCCACATAAATGCTTCACTGTTCCTGTGGTTTCACTGGTATACATATTAATTTTTCCATATCTTTCTTTATAAATGGCACCTAGGCAAATTTGAAAGATAAGCCACTTAAAAAACGAAAGTTTCAGAAACTAAAAGATTTTTTTAAAACATCATTATCTTGAAATAACTTACGTCTTTCCTACATCCTATCTTTGTCACATTTTTATTGTTTTCTACTTTGTCAAGTGCAGTCTTGAGAGTGCATTCCATTGATTGTTCCACATGAAGTCAATAAGCTTATTTATTCCTTTCAAGCTTTCAGAGAAGTTTAGAGTTTCCCTCCAGTCTCCTCGATGGCCAAGAAACCACTTGAACTGGATGTGACTCTTCATAGCATTGAAATTGGTCTATGATCAAACATGAAACATGCGTCACAACTTTTCAAAGATGTCGCCTTATATCACACTTTAGGGTCACTTAAAAATTATTTAATTAGTCAATCTATGTATAATACTGAGAAATACTCATAAGATTATGTTTCTTTGACTAGCTAATATTGTCTAGCTTTGATCAAATGTTCCTTTTTTGCGAAAATTTTAAATTTTCAAATGAAGGTCTTTTCCAATTTTTACTCAGGAATTAAATTGCTTGAGTCCCTCTAACGAAAAAAAATCTAAAAGAATAATCAGTGCCAGTATCTAATGATGTAATTTATTTCTACCACAAGATAGCTTATTAAAAGTAAACTGCATTATTCACTTGGCACACACGCTCGATGCTTCTTTCTCTTCTGCAGTATAATTTGTTTCTTTTTATAGAATAAGTACCAGAAGAGCAGTATGAAAGGATAATCAAGATTCTAAAACCAAAAAAAATGGCCTCAATGCCAATATCTTAAAATCAACTCCTTGATGGAGTTAGGCATATATCAAAAGAGTTACATGACTCAGAGAGAAAAAAGAATGTGATAATTAGTAACTTATAATACTCTCTCAATGTTTAAATATTATCATACTAATAAATTCAGTATCAGCTTGACTAAAACTGAGAATAAATATGTAATGTGGAATTCCAAGAGACATAAATACAAGAAAATATTTTCTTTATTTAATTAAAATCCTTACTCAAGGAAAGGAACATTTAGAGACCTGAACACCAATTTCTTGCTCAAAAAATGGCAAGGTAAGAGGAAAACTTGAAGTGTGTTAGTGTAACTGAATATGTCATCTTACAAAGATAAAAGTGCAGAATTTAAAGGAGACTGGCAGACATCCTGGATCAATTAAGCAAGCAAACCTGCACAATAGGCAACTTACACGTCTTTGAAATCTTAAGTTTAGATAACGCAGCTTAAAAGTGGTAAAAGGAAAATTAAGAAATTACAATTAAGCTGAAGAAAAATTATAGACATAGAAATATTTTTACATGAAAACATAGTAATTCAATGACTTATTCTATTAAGCTGAATCATTGGTTAATTCAATGAATTAAAGGAAAACAAATTCTTGACAGAACAGACTACCTGACTGACTGATTGAACCTGTTACTTGTCAAAAAGTCAACCACAACCAATCTTAAATGATCGAATCTGGAAGTCCCTGCTCAAAATGTGCCAGCAATATAGCTGGATAACTTGTATTTGGCATCGTGTGGTGGGATTTTAGATACTCTATGATGGATGTATATATACAGTATCTTCATATATTAATACTATATATACACCATGTAAGTAATAGAGTGGAGCATACATTGACCTGAACTTATGACTGTATTATCCTGTATTATGATTGTCTTTAAGACTCAGAAATATAAATAGGCCTGCTTTTGAGTCTATCAAGAAGTAAGAAACATCACTATCATTGGTCTTGGTTTTTTGTGGTAAGCAATTAGTGTGTGCCATTAAAATTACAGTTTTAAAGACAAATATCTAACAAGAAGGAACTCAGTGTTATGGCCTGTTAAGGAAAGGCAATACTCAGGTCATGGACTCCACCAATAACTGCAAAGAAGAGTACATTAATGCTGCTTTGGAGCAAATTAATCAATAAGTTTCGCTATCACCAAAAGACTTCATTTCAGAGTCATTTTTTGCTTCTTTACACACAGAGAATGTAATGTTTTTAAGAAAAGATCTCACAACATCTTTTTACAACTCACTTTACTATTAATAATAATGATAATAAAAGAATAAATGTAATACACATGGCAAAGAATTGAGATATAAACGACTTCTACAAAAGCATAATTTTAATTGCTAAAAGAAAATCATTGAATGGTTTGAATAAAAATGTACTATTTTGGGGATGAGTCAATATAGTTTAATAATGTATTTTACACATACTTGATATAAATATTCTATAACTGTGCTGGTATTGTAGGCCATTGAAGCTACCTGCCATTATTCAGAAAATTTACAGCAGCTTGTCATTTTATTAATATTTAATATCATTGTCATCCAGAATATTTATTCATTATTTGAAAATGTAATGGAAAACACTATTTCTGTGTCTTATTAATGTAAAGAAAAGAGTACATGATAAAAATAGTGTCACTTTATATCCTAACCTTTTATGAAATCTTTGCTGCCAAAATATTTGTTTGGGGTAAATACCACTATACACAAACCTACTATAAGTTGCTCTCACATCAAATTTTTTTTCTAAACAATAGATGCACTTTTAAAATTCTATGACTGCCATTTAACAATGGACAAATATAAAATTGTTTATTTAAATTAGTCTGAGTAGTAATAAATATTTATAAATCTGATTCGTGTTGACTTATGTTCTTCTAATTGACCTATAAGCATTTAAAATGGAGTGGCAACTTCAACATTTTGGTAAGTTAGTTTGAGATACATGTGAAAAAAAAGTCCAAGTAATTATATCTTCTATCTTCGTACCAGATCTTTCCCACCCAAAAAATTGTGTTAAACAAGATTCTGTGTACAATATGTCTTAGTTGATATAATCAACTTAATGTATCAGAACGCATTATTAGATAATATTAAAAATCAAGTTCCAAATAATTAGTTTGGTTCAGGTGCCTAATTTTTGCTTTACTGTTGATTTTGGATATTTACTGACATTAAAGATAAGAACGTGTTGATTATATGTGATCTCCTTTACTATTCTCAGCCTAAATACTTGACATTATGAATCCATGATGCTTGGTAAACTCACAGTGTTAGTATCTTGGACAACATTATATTGAATACTTTAAATCCAATAATTTACATACAGTATTGAGATCTTTGTAGCATTTTGATACTTGTCATAATAAGATAAGCCAGCATTTCGATATTTGTCATAATAATGTCACTTGCATATTTTCTCCTTTTTCTTATATTCTCATATCAAAAGCTAAGTATATAGAATTTAATGAGCATTTCCAACCACTTCTAAAAAATGATATCAGATATTTCATTTAGCCTCTTCTCCTGTCTCATCTATCTCTTTCCCTTTTCACTTATTAATATAAATATATTTACTTGTTTCTGTTTTCTTTGCTCCTTTAGACTGTAAGCTCCAAGAGATTAGGTACTTTCTCCATTGTTCACCATTCTATTCCCAATATTTTAGACTAGGGCCATAGTGCCAAGTGGAAATCTAATGCTTAATTATTACTTGTTGATTGAATACATAATTGAATGCCAATCCAGGTTTTATGCCTCCCATTAGCGCCTCTTCCAGGATATGTTTACATTTTGAGACAGTTTGATTAGACTTTTCTTCCAGTGGCGTTCAAACTTTTTTGATCATGTCACCCCATAGAAATATCTTTTACATTGCAGTCTGTGAGTGTGTGTGTGTGTATGTGCATCTAAAAAAAATTCATAAAATAATACTATGATTCTATCTTCCATGAACCCTGGCAATTAAATTTCTAAATTATTGTACTCGGTTCTATTTATTTTTAAAATATGCTGGTATTGAAATTGATTTCATGACTTACAAACCTGCATTTTGGAAAACACTGTTTTAGCCTAAAATGCCAGGAGAGATGAACCACATCAGTCTTTAACTATGTGGAAGGAACACGCTACTCGTCCGAGTTGGATGGTATAGTAACTTGACAAGGCTACCTTTTCCGGAACTTCCTACCCTTCTCACCCAATTCTAGTTCTCTATGTATGGGTATCACTTCCCATACCCCAGTCTTTCGGGACCTGCAAGGCCTGAAAGAGACTGAAATATTTCTCTTCCAGATCTTACCACTGAGAAGTTAAGAAACTATGCAAATTTGGATTTGGGTTCAGCTGCAAACAAAGCACGATACTAAATTTTTTTCCCCCATTATTCCAGCCACAAACCATACAAAGCAAGAACTGCTATCTCATTTTGCAAGCAAAGACACCAAGTCTCAAGAGGGCAAAGGGTTTGATCAAAGTGACAAATGTAGTGAGCAGCGAGTGTTGACTGACTCGTCTTCCAAAATACAATCGACATCCTTGAGTAGATAGTTTCGCCATGTGGAAGTTCCTGGAAACCAGAGGCACCCCTTATGGTCTGCTGAGCTTCCAAATGCTGAGAGTTAGGGAGGGTCCCAAAGGCCTGACGATGGACCCCAAAGGAAAAGGACCACCATATTCTCCTGCCACTTCTTCCCCTTGCTCTGGCTGTTCCTGCTCAATCCCACTCCATCCTGTTGTCCTTCTACTGTGCCCGTGGTGGGACTAGGTCCTGTAAAAATTCCCTTGAAGACGCATTGCGCCTACTGTCCGCTTCACCGCATGGCCCATGAGGTCGTCTACAGCCCTGTGAGACAGGAAGGACGGGTTATTTTTCCCTTGAAAAACTACCCTGGACTCAACCTAAGGTCACCCTGACTGGAGCCCAAACAAAAGCTCAGAATTGAACTCCTTTATGAGTCTATTTTTTCACTACACACATAGTGAAAACCTATAAAAAAAAATCACTCCCAAATCCAGGCCACGTCCCCAAATCCCACCATCATGAAGGCCACGCTGTGGCTTGTGGGAGGATGTGCCAGTGGTCTCTGAAGTACTGGGACTCTATTCTCTCCCACTTCCTCTTGGCCACCTTGCTCCCTGTTCCCTCTCTGGTCCAACAACTCCGGTAGCTCCCAGGGCAGAGGGAAGAGTCCTGTCCAGCTGTCAAAGCAGGCGTGCTGTGCTCTGGAGCAAGTTGGGTCTTGCCTGGGAAGCTGGGGGCTGGAGAGCAGGGGAGCTGGGAACAGGAGAGCTGGAGTAGAGGAGCAGGGTGCCGGGAGCAAGGGAGCAGGGAGCTGGAAAGCTGAGCCTAGGGGTGCAGGAGACCTGGGGAGCTGGAGAGCTGGGAGCAGGGGACCTAGGAAGCAGGGGAACTGGGAGCTGGAGAGCCAGTGCGGCCACGCCGCAGCGGCTCGGAGCCGGAGTGTGCGCAGCTCAGGGCCGCCACCAGGGCCAGAGGACGCGGCCGCCGTGCTCGCCCGCGCCCCCCCGCCCCTGCTCCCGCACCCCCCCACCCCCCCACGGCGCGGCGCCGCCCGCCCCCTGCAGCCTGTGCTGCAGCTGCCGGCCGCCGGAGGGGGCGGACAGACGTCAACCTGTTGTTTGTCCCGCCACCATTCACCAGCCCAGCGCCACAAGGAAGTGCGGCACCCACACGCGCTCGGAAAGTTCAGCATGCAGGAAGTCTGGGGCCAGCGGGGCGAGTAGCGCGGCGGCGCGGGCCATCGCGGGCAGCGCAGGCGGCCAGGGCGCAGGGCGGCGCGGCGTCCGACCCGGGCGCGACCCCGGCTTTCTCTCGGAGCGCCGCTGGCCCCCCGGGTCGCTGGTCCCAAATGCACCGGCTCGTCCTCGTCTACACTCTAGCCTGCGCGAACTTCTGCCGCTCCCCGGACGCTGCTGCCGCTCCGCAGGGCGCATCCCTCAAAGCTTTGCGCAGCGCCAACCTCAGGCGAGATGGTAAGGGACGCGCTCCGCGCTGCTCACGTCCGGGATAATCGCGTGTGCGGCCGTCGACGCTGCTCCCCGGCTTTCCCCCGCTCCCCTTTGCATCCCGTCCGCGAATCCGGGCCGAACGCGTTGTTTCGGGAGGGAGGGGGGTCTCGTGCCCGTCCCCCGTCGCCGGGGAGCCTCTTCTTCCGGAGTGGGACGGAGGGGAGTGGGGCGCTCGCCCAGGGGATGGGGTGAGCCAGGTGGGTGGAGGAGCCGCCCGGGCGTCCGGCGGGCTCTGATGCCGGGATGCGGTGCCTCCTCCCGGAGCTGGAGACGACTGCAAGCGGGGCCACCCCGGGGCCAGGCTCTCAGCGCGCTGGACTCGCAACTGGGACATTGGGGATGGGGTGGGGGGGTGGGGACGTGGGGAAGAGAAGGGGGGAACTCGAAGGCAGCTTCCCTGGGCCCTGCTTTTTTTTTTTTTTTTTCTTAGCGGGGAGAGGAGAAGGGATGCAGTTCAGCCAGCTGTTGTTTCTAGAACTGAGTGACAATTTACAAAGTATTTCTTCGCAGGAGATGGCCATGTGCGGCATATACCTTTTCTGTCCCCTATGTGGCTTTCCCATTGGAATTCAGCGTGGCTCAGTCACTCAGAGTGTAGGAGACTAGAGCTTCTGGGGTTTCGTCTACACCACAGGGGGGCTGGGCTTCTGCTGCTAGTTTTTGTTTGTTTTTTTGCACAGAAGCCTTTCCAACTTTTTGCAAGGAGGAAAGCTCCTGAGACTGCTGTCCTGAGCCAGGTCCCAAGCAGGCTTGTTTGTTTCCCTTTACTCTGGCGGACACCTGGGTCACTGGGTCCAGAGACTGGAAGTTGAGTTTATTTACTTTCTGGGGCCTCCACCTGGATCTGAAGTTGATTTATTCTTCAATTCCCAACTGCAGCTGATGTTCCCAGCCATTTGCAGCTGCTTCTGTCATGTACCTGGACTGACCCACAGGCTTATGGTTTTTTGTTTTCTTCCTGTATGGATATGTTTCTCTCCTTCCTGCTTAAAGTTCTAGCACATTCTCCCAAGAAGACCACCAAGCTATTCTTCATGGTTTCATTGCTTGAACTGGTTCGAATTTCTCGGTAAATTCATATTAGGCATCTAATTTTCTTAGCAGTTTCTTTCTTGGTGTGTCCTTACTTTGGACTTCGCTGAAAGACTTTTTCTTTGAAGGAAAAGCAGAACTGTATGTCCTGATGATAGGTAGACTGTGGATTCCAGTGTGCTCAGGTCACATGAAATGGTGTAGAAGTGTGATGGGGAAAGCCACAGAGTCTCCTTACATTGTAGCAGGTTTTTTAGTGTAAAATATTCTGGCAGTGCATTTTTTATAGCCCTCTTAGTTGAGGCACATCATTTTCTCAAAAAAAGTTTAAGTTCAAGATTCAACTTTTGCGGCTTTGTTTCACTCTTTAATGTGTCCACTAGGGATAGATCTTCACCTAGTTGAGTTTTAGATTTGTTAATGTTGCATTTTGTATGTCCTTTCTGCTGCATACAGTAAAATTCCATTTATAATTTGCATGACTTCATAGCCATAATTTTGTAATCCTTAGCCTCCCAAGTATCAGTTACAAGAAGTCAAGGACAGAAAATGAAAAGTATGTAACCATTGCCCATTAGCCCAAGATTCTGACTAAAACGAAGTCATACAACTCAGCAGTTTTTTGGTTTTTTGGAAGGGAATAATCTTATTTCACTTCCCATTGTTAAAACTCTATGCATCTGCCCAGTCTACGTGGGAAATGCTATATGAAAGCTTTTAAAAACAATCCTGGATTTCTTAATATTTTCGATAAACTTTTTTGCAGTGATTCCAACAATTGACACACACACATTTTGATCAGTTCTGATTGCTCAATACTTTCCTCAATATCAATCTAATCTCATAAATAAGACTAGGAAGGAGGAAAAGGTAGTTAGACATAAAAATTATTTTATGTAAAGTAAAAACAGGTTAACACTCATAATCAGTTGTTAGTTTGGGAAACTTTCAAATAAGTGTGCATTCTCTAGGAGGGGCAGTGCTGGCCCAGTGGGGTGAAGTTGGATCTTAAAGAGTGAAAAAAATTCTTAAGCTATTGTAGTGGTCTGTATTACTCCAAAGGGCTAGCGTATATAAACAGATATGCAGTTCTGTGGTATTAACATTCATAGGGAGAAAAAGTGATTAGAAAAATACCTAAAAAGACTCTTAAGAAGGTGAAGGGGTTATGGATAGTGAAAAAAAAATGGTTAAGAAATACTGCCATAGCGGTTTTTTTTTTGTTTTTTGTTTTTTTTTATTTTTTTATTTTTTTTATATATATATATTTTTTTTTCTTTTTTTTTTTTTGAGTTGGAATCTCACTCTGTCGCCCAGGCTGGAGTGCAGTGGCCGCTCCCGGCCACCGCAGCCTGCTGGGCTCCGGCGATCCTTACGCCTCAGCCTTCCAAGTAGCTGGAACTACAGGCACGCGCTACCACGCCCGGCTAATTTTTTGATTTATTGTAGAGATGAGGTCTCACTTGCCCAGGCGTGTCTCGAACTCGCAGGCTCAGGCAATCCACTCACCTCAGCCTCCCAAAGGCGCAGGATTACAGGCTGAGCCACCGAGCCCGGCCTGCCATAGCGTTTTGATGAAAGAATAAGAATAAAGAATCTTTGAAAATGTCTAGACAGCATTTGGAAAATGATAATGGCAATAGCTGATTTAACTGACAGAAAAAAAAAAGTAATAAAACTTGTTAAATTAAAAGCTTGTTTTGATTTCAGACATTTTCAATGTGCTCTCCCAAATTTCCCTAATGGCTCTTTGAATGAGACAATATTCTTACTTGTTTGACTGTCAGATTAAGACATGATATAAGTTTGAGGAGGACATGGACATGGAATGTAATCCGGGGAAAAGCAGAAAATTAAAGTTCCCAAACACCAATTTAGACAGTACAGGAGATCTCACGTTCAGATTGCAGATAGTAGGACATCAAAACAAAAAGTTAGGTGTGACCCTTGAACAGGAGTTTTAGAAACCATTATCTGACGATAGACATAGCTTTACATTTGAATGCCATCCATTTGTTCTTGCTGGCCCTGTTAGTAGCTGCCCAAATGTTGGGGTCTAGAAGGGAACAAAGAGGACAGGCATCATGTGCCTGGGGCATGAGGTGTGTTGGATTCTGTTAAGCCTGATTAAAAAACAAAAACAAAAAACACGTTGTTTTCAATCTACTGTGCCAAATAGCTCCAGATAACTGAAGTAGGTAGGAAATGATGCAGAAATATGTAGTTAGGTTTGTTAAATGAGAGTCCCCTTCTACACACTGTAGGAGGCTGTTCTGCTACTGTCTTTTGGCCTTCCAGAACTCTCCAGCACAATGCATCTTTGCTCTAAAGGGTTGTCTTCAGAGCCTCTCCACCTGCAGAACGGATAAAGGTGGCCCCATGGAGGAGGATGGTTGAATGTGGCCTCTCTCTCCAGGAGGAAATGAGATTTTATAGCTAGGGAAGATTAAGACATGATAATTTGCAGTACTTAGTTGAATGTTTACACTTTCTTATATCACATTTATTATTTATTATTCTTGCTTAAACTGATTTATTTTTTCTGCCTCTGGGCACAGAGGAAATCTTAATTTAGCAATAGCATCCACATATTCTTATTTTAGAGACTACACAGTTGGTGTTTTGTAATAATAACTGGCCACAACCAAGTGTTTCTCAGAATGTGGACCAAGATGTGTAAAGGTGGCGATTAACTGACAGTATTACTTACTTTAAAAACTAACTGGATGGCAATTTCTGTCTGGGGAATTAAGAATACACATGCATTCGTTATTTTCTTGACTTTTTGTTGCTTTCAGAAAGTATAGAGGTTGGTGCTAAACAATTCTGAATTTGGTTCTGTTTGGTTAATTGACTGCTACTTGAATCACCTATTATATTACTATTATCTGGTGATAGGTCTGCAGTTTTAGTAATTGCACTGTCTTAGATTTTAAAGTCGTCAAGATTCTTTCTTAAATAACGTGAATTTCTGTTGTCATCTTTTTTTTTTTT
>CAUYQG010221877.1:0-16322 GCA_963574415.1 Tarsius wallacei
ATGGGAAACATTTTTTTTTTTTTTGAGTTGGAGTCTCACACTGTCACCCAGACTGGAGTGCAGTGGCCGCTCCCAGCCACCACAGCCTTGACCTGCTGGGCTCCGGCGATCCTTCCGCCTCAGCCTTCCAAGTAGCTGGAACTACAGGTGCGCGCTACCACACCTGGCTAGTTTTTGATTTATTGTGGAGATGAGGTCTCGCCAAGTTGCCCAGGCGGGTCTCAAACCCATGGGCTCAGGCAATCCACTCACCTCAGCCTCCCAAAGCACGGGATTACAGGCTGAGCCACAGAGCCTGGCTATTGGGAAACATTTTAAAACTCTTTTCAATTAAAAAATTCTGGAGATAGGCCAGGCACAGTGGCTCAGACCTGTAATCCCAGCACTCTGGAAGGCCAAGGTGGGAGGATTACTTGAGCCCAGGGGTTCGAGACCATCCTGAGTAACATAGCGAGACCTTGGCTCTGCAAGCAAAATTGAAAAATAGCCAGGCGTGGTGGTGCCTGTAGTCCCAACTACTTGGGAGGCTGAGATGGAAGGATTGCCTGACCCCAAGAGGTCGAGGCTGTGGTGAGCTGTGATTGTACTGCTGCACTCCAGTCACAGTGAGAGCCCAACAAAAAAAAAAAAAAAAAAAAGGAAAAAATTCTGGAGATGAATGGTAGTGATGGGTGCATACAGCGTGAATGCACTAATGCCACTGAGGAGAACACTTAAAAGTGATTATAATGGTAGATTTGTTATTATTATTATTTTGAGTTGGAGTCTCACTCCGTCGTCCAAGTTGGAGTGCAACGGCACACTCATGGCCACTGCAGCCTTGACCTGCTGGGCTCAGGCAATCCTTCTGCCTCAGCCTTCTAAGTAGCTGGAACCACAGGTGGGCACCACCACACCCAGCTAATTTTTTGATTTATTGTAGAGACGAGGTCTCGCCAAGTCGACCAGGCTGGTCTCGAACCCCTGGACTCAGGCAATCCTCTCGCCTCCACCTCCCAAAGTGCTGGGGTGACAGGTGTGAGCTACTGCCTCCAGAAAAATGGTGCATTTTATGTTATATCTGCCACCATAAAATGCAAAAGGAGGCTGAGAGAGGTTGGTTGCAGAGGAGGGAATGGGATTGTGTGACAGCGGAAGCAACAGGTGGAAAGGATGGCGGAGTCCTGAGACAGGTCCTGCGGGCTCTGCAGAATCAAAAAAGGCAAAGAAGCCCTTCTCTTCTTGAGGCCCAACAGGAACCAGCCCTGCAGACCAATTTTGATCAACGTACAAAATGGACATTTAGATAACTCAAAAACACAAGCAAACAAATTAATCTGAGAAGAAAATAAAGGAACAACTTTGGAAAATACAATACCCCTCCTGTTCCTTTTCTTGAATGCTTCTTTCCTGGGGTTGTGAACCATTGTGTGGCCTTCAACACAAATGATCAGCAAGCTCAAGTCATTTGAAATCCAGATTGCAATATTATCCTATTGACCTAAATGAAAAAATGGAGGCAAACTTCGTATAAGTACAGAGCTTATGTGGCCAAGTTTAAGAACAGCAACCCAGGAGCATAGATTCCTGTTGCCTTCAACACACACTCAGATCAGCAGCAGTTGGGTTACAAGTTCTTTTTAAAGGAAAAGAAGAGGCAGTTCTTAAATTAGTTACCAATAATTGACATTAAAATAACATCACTGGGCCAGGCAAGATGGCTCATGTCCATAATCCCAATGCTTTGGGACACTGAGGCAGGAGGATCATTCAAGCCCAGGAGTCCAAAACTACTGTCAGCAATGACCAGCCTGAGTAACATAGTGAGACCACCATCTCTACAAAAAAAAAAAAAAAAATTAAATTAGCCAGGTATGGTGGCACCCATCTGTAGTCCCAGCAACTCAGGAAGCTGAGGCAGGAGGATCACTCGAGCCCAGGAGTTCAAGCAAGGCCGCAGTGAGCGATGATCACACTGCTGCACTCCAACCTGCTTAACAGAGGGAGATCCTGCCTCAAAATAAATAAATACATAAAATGAAATGAAATAACATAAGCTACTGAGTCACAGATTCCAGGAACATGAGGAGAATGGGTGAGGCAGCTCATCAGGTAAAATAATGCCTTTAGCCAGGTGCAGTGGTTCACGCCTGTAATCCCAGCACTTTGGGAGGCAGAGGCAAGAGGATTGCCGGAGCCCAGGGGTTCAAGACCAGCCTGGGCAACTTGGTGAGATCTCTTCTCTACAATAAATTTAAAAATTAGCTGGGCGTGGTGGAGCACACCTGTGGTTCCATCTACTTGGGAGACTGAGGTGGAAGGCTCCCCTGAGTCACAGCAGGTCAAAGCTGTGGTAGCCATGAGCATGCCACTGCACTTCAGCCTAGGTGACAGTGAGACTCCAACTAAAAAAAATTTTTAAATGCCTTTGAACAGTGGCCCCTGTGCATGGGTAGATGGAACATGACTGAGGTCCTTACTCTTGTCTCTCTGAGCCTGATAAGTTTTACATGCTTCACACAGCTCAGACTGCTCTGAACCTTTTTTCTTTTTTCTCAGTTCACCCAAGAAACTGTACTGTGTATGTTGTTACTGTATTATAAGATGGTGGGAAGAAATTTAAAGTGAGGAAATAATTTAGTTTTTGAGGAGAAATGACGAACATCTTTAAGTCCCGTAATATATCGGATAAGTATTCTGAAACAGCATAGAATCAACCATGAGTGGAGGATGAGCCTGGTCCATAAGGTCTGTCCTGCAATTAAGCCTGAAGATGTGAATAGAAAAAGGCGTAGGCATATTCTAGGGCAGGAAAATGTGCACTTTTAAACTCAAGCTGCTTCTGCAATGTTGCTTGATTCTATCTACAAAATAAGCCCTCTTTCTCAATTTAATTAGCAAAAACACATAAAACAATGACTTTTTCTGGCTTGTCATGGAAGTACCAAGTCATTTTTCAAGACTGAGCTCTGTTGGGAAGTTGGCTTGAAGAACCATGCCTATAGTTTAGAGGGAGTAATTTTAGGTTAAAAAGTTAAGGGTCTTGTCAGGTAAATGATTATAAATTGCCTTCATCCTAATGATCTTGCTAAATTTAAAATCTGGCTAGGTAGACTAGACTAAAGAATACTGGGCCTTTTGCTCTGACTTGGAAAGTTGGAGACACTCGGAAAGATCAAACCATTTTTCAAGGCTTAGGACATTGGAGCTGTTTTGGCCCAGTCCAACAGCCCAGCAGCTAACCCTCATGGGCCAGTTGAGTGTGAGAGGCTGTCAGCAGGGAGGAAAAGAGATGTAGTCTTTGCCAGGCAAAGGGAAGCAACATGAAGCTGATGCCTTAAAAACCACTGTCTCAGGCTGAGGCTAGTGGATTGCCTGAGCCCACGGGTTTGAGACCAGCCTGGGCATCTTGGCGAGACCTTGTCTCTACAATAAATCAAAAATTAGCCGGGCATGGTAGCGTGCACCTGTAATTCCAGCTACTTGGAAGGCTGAGGTGGCAGGATCGCTGGAGCCTAGTAGGTCGATGCTGGGGTGACCATGAGCGTGCCACTGCACTCCAGCCTGGGCAACGGAGTAAGACTCCAACTCAAAAAAAGAAAAGAAAAGAAAAGAAAGAAAACCACTGCCTCCCAGAACAAAGGAGCCAAGGGATTGCATAGGTTGAGTTTGAAGAAATCATTATCTAGGTTATGTGAAATCCATGTGGTACATGAGATCCACGCAGCCTTCCCCCAACCCCAACCCCAACCCAGAGATAGCTGGTGGTCTTCAAAAGTGGGCTGTCGCTAGGTGCTGTCAGGGAGTTGGGCCATGGGGTATCATCTTTTCTCCTCCATGAGTGGAGAATGAGCCTGGTCCATAACGTCTGTCATGCAATGAAGCCTGAAGATGTGAATAGAAAAAGGTGTAGGCATATTCCAGGGCAAGAAAACGTGCACTTTTAAACTCAAGCCACTTCTGCAATGTTGCTTGATATGGCTTGAAGAACCGTGCCTACAATTTAGAGGGAACCATGTCTATTGTTGTGATCCATTTTACTGAATTTTTATTTCTGTGGGTTGTTTGTTCTGCCATTTGGAGAATTATTAACTACTAATGTTTGGGATCAGTATACATTCTCTAAAGAAATGCTTGCCAGAACTTTTTGTTTTTTGACTTTCTTACTCAAGCAACAATTCATTTAGGAAGTCTTGTTTTTTGTTTGTTTGTTTGTTTGTTTTAAATGCAAAATAAATTACACGTGTCGAAACCTAGATTTGCACAATGAAATTTACCTATAAATTGTAAAAAATTGTAAATTGTAGAGTTACCTGTAAATTATACAATGTTCTATAACTCAATAAAATGAAGATAAGATACAGGGCTATTCTGGTGGATACAAATTAATCCATTTTGATTAGAAAGAAGCTTTGGTAAGAATGTTTCAATATTGAGGCACCTTCTTTTATTGAATGTTGCTAGCATTGTAACACTTTTAATGTAATTTACACAATGCTAGGAGGTGACAGTGGTTACTTACTTGCTCTGCATTACTTTAGATATTGTAACTTTCATTGCAAAGATAAAATAACTGCACAGAAAGCTTATAACTCTCATGGATTGGGCACTTACTAGCACTGTTCCAAGCTTTTTATATTCTTCCATTTATTCCTCACAACAATCCCAGAGATAGAAAGTACCGAGGTGTAGGAGATTAAATAATCTGCCCAAATCAAGAAGTGATTGAGCAAAGATTTGACGCTAAGCAGCCTGACTGAGTGCCTGCATGAACAATCATTCCAAATACCTAAATCCTCAGTGTGCTGGTTACCCCAGTAGAGAAGCAATATTATTCTAGGAGTGTAAATGTTTTATCTACTTATCTACCTATGTATTATCATTATTATTATTATTTGAGTTGGAGTCTCACTCTGTCACCCAAACTGGAATGCAGTGGCACATTCACAGCCACCCCAGCGTCAACCTGCTTGTCTCCGGGGATGCTTCTGCGTCATCCGTCCAAGTAGCTGGAACTACAGGCGTGTGCTACCACACCTGGCTAATTTTTTATTTATTGTAAAGACGAGGTCTCACCAAATTTCCCGGGCTGGTCTTGAACTGGCGGGCTCAGGCAATCCACTCGCCTCAGCCTCCCAAAGTGCTGGGATTACAGGCTGAGCCACTGAGCCCAGCCTACATATGTATTTTTAAAAAACATTGTCTTAAGCTTTCATCGCATATAATTGTATGGTCTTCATAATGTTCATTTCTAATGCTTTATAGTCCATCAACATTAAAATGTACACAATTAATCCACAAGGGTTTCTTTTTAATTTCTATTTTTTTATTTTTAAGTATATGTTTGTTAGTTCTTTGTCTGTTTGCTCATTAAAACTTATAACAAATCAGAAGCACATAAACTGCATTCAATATGTCAGTGTGTAATTTTTAAAAAGCAAAAGCCACAGCCCTCATAGTACCCTAGAAAGAGTCCACAAGCCCAGGGGTAAGAGCCCACAGGATGAGAAAGCCAACCCAAAGGGGCATGGGGCAGACAGACGTATTTTACAGGCACTGTAAGTAAAAATCTACAACATGATTACTGAATAGCATAAAAACTGGTAATGCCCCACAGGGAAATAAAACAGCTGGGCTGTAATCTCTTTTTACCAGACTCTAATCATCCCACCTCTGAAGGGGCATTTGCACATACTTTATATATATATATATGTGACACAATGGTTCTTCACATCACTATCTGGTTTTCTATGACTTACCTTCTACTCTTACAGAGTCGTATTACCAATTATCTCTGCCCATATATTACATTATTTACATATTACCTTGTTTATTGTCTGCCTTCTCCATTAGTATATAAGGGCAGCTGGGCATGGTGCCAGCTACTCAGGAGGCTGAGGTGGAAGGATCACCTGAGACCAGGAGTTTAAGGTTACAGTCAGCAATGATCATGCAACAGCACTCCAGCTTGGACAACATAGCAAGACCCCATCTCTTAAAAAAAATTAAAACAAACATAAGAGAATATAAGGGCAGAACATTCTCCCTCTTTTGTACACTGCTATATCCCCATGCTTGGAACAGTGCCTGGCACAGAGTATGTGCTCAGAACTACATGTGCAATAATAAATACATGAGGACAAATAAGGAAGGATCCAGATCACTTTGGCTTTAAGACCACAAGTTACTTTAAAAAGAAAAGTGGACTGGGTGTGGTGGTTCAAGCCTGTAATCCCAGCACTTTGGGAGGCCGAGGTGAGAGGATCGCCCGAGCCCACAGGTTCAAGACCAGCTTGGGCAACTTGGTAAGACCTCATGTCTACAATTAATCAAAAAAAATTAGCTGGGCATGGTAGCACACACCTGTAGTTCTGGCTACTTGGAAGGCTGAGGCAGAAGAATCTCCTGAGCCCAGCAGGTCAACACTGGGATGGCCGTGAATGTGCCACTGCACTCCAGCCTGGGCAATGGAGTGAGAATCCAACTCCCCCCCCACAAAAAAAAAGAAAAGAAAAGAAAGAAAGAAAAGAAAAGAAAAGTGGGAAAATGTAAAGGGAACAAACCTGAAGTCAGTTTAACAGGAAATGAAATCAGCTGCCAGAGAACACCCAAGCCCTCATGCGTGCTGGAACAGGATGCCCCCACCACTATTCTGTGGAGATGTGGACAGGAATGGCAGGTGATGAGGAGGTGAGACAGCACCATGGAAATTGGGGATGCCTCCCTCTAAGGGTGAAAGTAGAATGGTAAAACCAGAGTGTGAAGGGAGGGAGATTCTTTTCCTCTATTCTTTTTCACTGTGTGGGTCCCTGTAAGTTGGACTGACAAAAGACAGGTAAAAGGAGAAAAGGCATACACATTTTATCTAATGTTAATTTTTAACACAGGTCACAAGGGTCCATGGAGCACACAGCCCTGAGAGTTACTTAGAGAAAGAAGGAGGAATTGTGCTTTGAGAATTGAATGGGACAAGATGGAGGAAGGGCTTTTGTATTTTCAAGGACAGTACATAATGGAAGGTGAATTTATCAGAAGTGCTGACAGAGTGAGGCTGGCACATGCAGGTCACCTGAGGGCTGCCTTGCTGTCTAAAGAACTAATGATGTGAAAGGGGCACATGGAGATCACCATCTCATGGCTGTCTTCCTGTCTAAGGAACTAATGATGTGAGGTTGACCCATGCAGGTCACCTCAGTGTTGCCTTCCTGTGTAAGGAATGAATGATGTGAGGTTGGCCCATGCAGGTCACCTCAGGGTTGTCTTCCTGTCTAAGGAACTATGATGTGAGAGGAGCCCATACAGGTCAATTCAGGGCTGTCTTCCTGTGTAAGGAATGAATGATGTGAGGTTGGCCCATGCAGGTCACCTCAGGGCTGCCTTCCTGTCTAAGGCACTAATGATCTGAGGCTGGCCCGTGCAGGTCACCTGAGGGCTGCTTTTTGTCTAGGGAACTAATGATGTGAGAGGGGTCTGTGCAGGTCACCTCAAGGTTGCCTTCCTGTCTAAGGAACTAATGATGTGAGAGGGGCCCATGCAGGTCAATTCAGGGCTACCTTTCTGTCTAAGGAACTAATGATGTGAAAGGGGTCCATGCAAGTCACCTGAGGGCTGCCTTCCTGTCTAAGGAACTAATGATGTGAGAGGGGCCCATGCAGGTCACCTCAGGAATGCCTCCCTAAGGCACTAATGATCTGAGGCTGGCCCATGCAGGTCACCTGAGGGCTACCTTCTTGTCTAAGGAACTAATGATGTGAGAGGAGTCTGTGCAGGTCACCTCAATGTTTTCTTCCTATCTAAGGAACTAATGATTTGAGGCTTATTCGTGGAGGTCACCTGAGGGCTGCCTTCTTGTCTAAGGAACTAATGATGTGAGAGGGGTCTGTGCAGGTCACCTCAAGATTGCCTTCCTATCTAAGGAACTAATGATGAGAGGGCAGCCCATGCAGGTCCACCTGAGGGCTACCTTTCTGTCTAAGGAACTAAAGATGTGAGGTTGACCCATGCAGGTCACCTGAGGGCTGCCTTCCTGTCTAAGGAACTAATGATATGAGGTTGGCCCATGCAGATCACCTCAGGGCTGTCTTTTTGTCTATGGAACTAATGATGTGAGGATGGCCTGGCTCCATGACCTCCATGAGGCCTATTCTTGGAAGGCAGTTTTGACGGTCATCTTCATTGTTCAGGAGCTTTTGCTTTTAGGCAGATAAGGAGAATTCTGGAGATGATTCTTTCTACATCTTCAGCTCAAACAAATCTTTATGCCAAAGTGGTGTATTTCAGGATGGGCATTTTGTCCCCTACTTAGTGATCTTCCAGGGTTGAACCAGTCCTGCATCCCTACAGTAAACCCAGCTGGAAAAGCTGCATGGCCCTATGCTATGTATCCTTATACCCGGGTTGCCAATGTTTTGTTTTAGATTTTGGTGTGTATGCTTGTGGGTGAGAGGACCTATGATTTGCCTTTTGCATATTGAACTTGTCTGGTTTTGGTATCACCATTACACCAACTTCAGAAAACTGATTGGACAGTGTTCTTCCTCTCTCCATTTTTCTGTTCCTCGAAAGTGTGGTAGAACTCACCTATAGAATTGTCTGGGTCTGGTGAATGTTCTTTGTACACATGAGAAGATTTTAAAACACACCTTGCCTGGCTGATTTTTTTTTTTTTCCTACTTTTTCTAGAGATGAAGTTTCACCATGTTGCCCAGGTTGGTCTGGAGCTCCTAGGCTCAAAGAATACTCTTGCCTTGGCCTCCCAATGTGCTGGGATCACAGGTGTGAGCCACTGTGCCTGGTCATCCTTCTCCATTCATTTTTATTCTTTTGAGTTGGAGTCTCACTCTGTTACCCAGGCTGCAGTGTAGTGGCACACTCAAGACCACCGCAGCCTTGACCTGTTGGGCTCAGGTGATCTTTCTGCCTCAACCTTCCAAGTAGCTGGAACTACAGGTGTGCACTACCATGCCTGGCTTTTTTTTTTTTTTTTTAATTGTAGAGACAAGATCTCATCAAATTTCCCAGTCTGGTCTTAAACCCCCGAGCTCAAACAATCCTCTCACCTCCCATAGTGCTGGGATTACAGACTTGAGCCACCGTGCCCGGCCCCTTCTCCATTCTTAACTCTCCACTCTAGTCTAGAGAACCATTTTCTCTTGCCTAGATGACTCTAGCAACTCCCTAGAGTTTTTTGTTTGTTTGGTGGTTGGTTTTTTAAAATTTTACTATTATTATTATTATTATAGTTGGAGTCTCACTCCATCACACAGACTGGAGTGCAGTGGCACTCACACTCATGGCCACCCCAGCATCAACCTTCTGGGCTCCAGAGATCCTTCCACCTCAGTCTTTTGAGTAGTCAGAACTACAGATGCACGCTACCACACCCAGCTATTTTTAATTTTATTGTAGAGACAAGGTCTCGCAAGTTGTCCTGGCTGGTCTTGAACCCTCGGGCTCAGGCAATCCACTCGCCTCAGCCTCCCAAAGTGCTGATTACAGGCTGAACCACTGAGTCCAGCCACTTACTCTTCTTATTATTATTATTTCAAGTTGGAGTCTTATTCTGTTGCCCAGGCTGGAGTGCAGTGGCACACTCATGGCCACTGCAGTCTTGACCTGCTGGACTCAGGATCCTTCTGCCTCAGCCTCCCAAATACCTGAAACTACAGGTGTGTGTCACCACACCCAGCTAATTTTTTCATCTATTGTAAAGATGAGGTCTGGCCAAGTTACCCAGGCTGGTCTCAAACCCCTGGGCTCAGACAATCCTCTCTCCTTAGCCTCCCAAAGTGCTGGGATTACAGGCATGACACCACGCCTGACCCAAGTCATTGTTTCTATTGCAGCTGGAATGGCCATATTCAAACACAAGCTAGATATTTTTTCTGAACATAAACCAACCTGCAGGTCCTTAACCAGTGTGTACAGACTCTTCTGTCACTTACTCATGTATGTTGGACCTCACCGTGTTCAAATGTAACATGGACAGACTAAATTTTTTTTTTCTTTTAAATCAGAGTTTCACTCTGTTGCCCAGAGGCTGGAGTGTAGTGGCACACTCACATCTACCACAGCCCCAACCTGCTGGGCTCAGGCAATCCTTCCACCTCAGCTGTCCAAGTAGCTGGAACTACCGGCATGTGCCACTACACCCAGTTCATTTTTCTGGATTTATTGTAGAGACCCAGGCTGGTCTCGAACCCCTGGGCTCAGGTAATCCTCTCACCTTGGCCTTCCAAAGTGTTGGGAATATAGGCTTGAGCCACCGCACCAGCCCATATGTTTTAAATGTACTCCTTGTTTACTGACATTCACATGTAGCTGGATGTCCTGTTTGCTAAATCCTGCAGCTGGCCAGGGGCTTTTCCTATTTTCCCTGTGCTCAGTCAGGTAGAAGAAAATGAGGCTCAGGGAACATGTGCCCAGTCCTCTTTAGGATAATGCCTGGGCAAGTCACATGCCACTTCTGTGCATGGCCCCAGGCCAGAGCTCAGTCTCCTGGTTCCATCCAGCTTCTAGAGAGACAGGAGGGAGAGGAGGTTTATAACTGGGCAGGCATGTGGCTCGCTGACACCCTGTTGCTATGGAGAAAGGCATAGTCAGTCCTGGGAACAACTAGTTGTGTCACACAGATCACAATCTCTCCCTCCTCAGAAACAGTCTCCGTGGGATTGTCACCAGAGTCACTCAACCCCTTCCCCATTCCAACCACTGGATAGATGTGTGGTCCTCAGGCCAATCAGGCACTCCCCCTCTGAAACTGAAAGCTTGAGCAAAGTGATAAAAACTTTTTAAATATTTTATTTTATTTATTTTTTGTAGAGATGGACTGGGTCTCACTATGTTGCCCAGGCTGGTCTCAAACTCCTGGCCTCAAGTGATCCTCCTACCCCAGCTTCCCAAAGCCCTGGGATTACCAAACCCAGTTGTACAGAGACTTGGTGTTCATTCATCCTGACTGTAACATGTGACAAAGCAGAACACGACGGGTTTGTATTGCTCAGACCTTGGGTTTCCTGGTTTCAAGCTTGCCTCTCATCTGCATTGCCAGACCCAGGTTTCCTGGGATTCCATGAGGTGACCTACCTTTTTGTTTTTCTTGGGTTGGTCAGACTTGGTTTGTGTTTCTTGCAGTCATAGAAACCCAACTGACCAAAGGTTGAAACTGGATGCATTTCAGGCCAGGGAGCTGGAAAGCCAGTTCCCCACCCTGCGGATTTTCAGTTTTGCGGTTTCCAGACTTAAGGTAATGAGACAAACAACAACGTCAGAGACAGGAGCTTAAAATGAAAACCCAGTGAGAGATCAACATTAACCCAGTGAGAAATGAACCTTACATCTGACCAGGCTGAACATGCTCTTTCTCTGCCAGATGCTTCACTGGATGTTTTACACACATTATCTCATTAAATCCTTATCGCAGGGCATGGTGGTTCGTGCCTATAACTCCAGCACTTTGATAGGCCAAGGTGGGAGGATTGCTTGAGCCCAGGAGTTTGAGACCAGTCTGGGCAATAGAGTGAGACCTCGTTTCTACAAAAAATAAAAATTAAACAATAAAAAAAACCTGTATTGTAACAATGAGGCATAGTTATTATTATTATTATTTCTTAGCAACAGGGAAAATGGTGCTTATAAGAGTTAAGTGACTTGCCTGTGGTTAGAAAGCTGATAAAAGCTGTGGCCAGTATTCAAAGCCAAGGTCAACTTCATTACACCACACCACATTCAGACCTTAAACAATAAAATTAAGACATCTGGTATCTAAACAGCTTGAACAATTTCAATTAATCTTTCAACCCTTTATGGAAAATTTTGTATGTAAACATAGAAAGACTAATGTAATTAAGCCATATATAGCCATCACCGAGCTTCAATAATTATTTATACTCTGCCATTAAAAACAAAATCAATTTTCCCTCTCCTTCCAAATGCTCACATGTTTTTTTCTTTTCTCCTGGAGTATTTTAGAACAAATCCTATACATCATATTTCTTTAACTATAAATATGTCAGTGTGTTTCTCTAATGCATAGGAACTTGAACAAAAGAAACATAACCACAACAACATTGTCTGCCCCCAGATGAGTAATAATTCCCTAATATAGTTAATATCCAGTCCAAGTACAGTGATCCTTGATTATCTCAAGTGTATCTTTATGACTCTTCAAATAAAAATCTAAGCACAGTGCACACCTTCCACATTTTAGACGCTCTCCTAAGTCTCTTTTAATTTATGGCAGCTCCTTTTCCTCTGTCTTCCCATTTCCAGTTGTTTCTGACTCTGGAATCATGAATGAACTTGGTAACATGACGTGTGATTGTTGAAGTGAGGTTGTTTGTCCTGGTGAATTTCTCGTACTCCAGTGGGGCTGGCAGCCATCACCTGGCATGATTAAAGGGGTCTCCCATCCCCCATATTTCCTGTAAGATGGTGGTTAATTGAAGAGTCTTGATTAAATTCAGGTTCAAGTCTAAAAAACATTTTTTTGTTGTTGTTGTTAAGGATAGCTGTAATGGCCTCCTTTTAAAACAGCCTGTGTAGCTGATGATTAAATGTGCTGAATCGGAGATTATCATCAGCGAATGCCTTTTTCTTCCCCACTGCGACCTTCAAACAGCAAATCTCCCTCCTCAGTCCCTGGATGGCGTTTCAGGCAGGTCTCTTGGCTTTGAGGCCATCATACAGATGTGAGAAGAGTCTCATTTTCAACTGTGGAAATTCCCCGGCCAGCCTCAATCTCTCCTCCAATTCAAATCCTCTCTCTCCTCCACCCTTCTCTATCCTTACCTTCTCTACTGTCACAGCTGTCAGAGGGACAGCACTGAGGAAATGGGACATGGCCTGTCCTTTATTCCATCTGGTGGACAGTCTCTGGCCTGGTCCATGGGAAACCTCGCGCATCCTTGCCCAGCCAAAGGGTAGAGTTAACTCGCCTATGGTGGCACTGTCCTCCCCTGCCACTAGGGGCTGCTCCAGCCTTCAGATTTCTCTGTACCCCTCACACTGAAGGGGACTCTTGCCAGGCTCTCCCCAAATCTCACTTGCCTTCCACTCCTGTGGTAGCACAGAGCAAACCTCCCATCCCTTCAGCCCAGCACCATTTCCTGGCTGGCACCCTGCAACGCAGAAGCCCCACATCTGAGAGGGCTCACATGACATGTTTACCTAGGCCAAAGAAGTCACCCTAAGGTCCAGCAGGGAGAGACATCGGTTTATTAGAACTTATAGGAAGCCAGGCACAGTGGTTCATGCCTGTCATCCCAGCACTTTGGGAGGTGGAGGTGAGAGGTTTGCCTGAGCCCAGGGGTTCGAGACCAGTTGGGCAACTTGGCGAGACCTTGTCTCTACAATAAATCAAAAAATTAGCCAGGCATGATGGTGTGCACCTGTGGTTCCAGCTGCTTGGAAGGCTGAGGCAGAAGGATCACCTGAGCTCAGCAGGTCGAGCCAGTTCATTATTCAAGTTGCTATACAGGGTTTACAGTTGCATTAAGAGTGAGTGACTACCTTTCAGTTTTGCTTGCTCACCTGTATCCCAGGACTCACTACTGGAATGTGCACACCCTTCAGAGACCAGAGGCCAGAGGCCAATCCCTGAGAAGGGGCAGGAAGAAGCAAGTATGGGGGAAACAGCCCAAGTCAGGACCATACCTCACATACGCAGTTCTCTCAGGGGTACCCTTACTGCCTCGCTTCACGTGGCTCCGTTCCACATAGAACTGGGATGCCTGGTGAAATCCCCAAAAGATGCACCCGCCTTAACAAATCCTCCACCTTCTCTGCCACTGGCTGCAGGAAGTGACGGTTGCTGGACCCAAAAGTACATCTGTGTCATCATAAGGCACATGTGTTCAGAGTTCCTCTTTAAAATGAGGGGCTGTTGGCTGAGTGCAGGGACTCAGACCTGGAATCCCAGCACTTTGGGGTGCCAACATGAGAAAATCACTTGAGGCCAGGAATCTAAAACCAGCCTGGGCAACATAGCAAGACCCCATCCCTGTAAAAAAATAAAAAATTAGCTAGACATGGTGCTTGGTGGTATATGCCTATAATCCCAGAGCTTTTTTTTTTTATTATTTTTTTTTGAGTTGTAATCTCAGTCTGTCACCCAGAATGGAGTTCAGTGCCATGCTCACAGTCACCATAGCCTCAATCTTCTGGGCTCAGGCAATCCATCCACTTTAGCCTTCCACGTAGCTAGGACTACAGACACATGCCACCATGCCTGGCTACTTTTTGACCTATTATAGAGACAAGGTCTTGCCATGGTGCCCAGGCTGGTCTCAAATTCCTGGGCTCAAACAGTCTCTCACCTCAGCCTCCCGAAGTGCTGAACCACCATGCCTAGTTGATCCCAGCACTTTGGGAGGCCACAGCAGGAGGATCACTTGAGCCCAGGTGTTCGAGTCTGCAGTGAACTGTGCTCATAACACCACACTTCAGACTGGGGGACAGAGTGAGATCCCATCTTTAATATAAAACAAAACAAAATGTTAAGCTGCTGCCCACCCATTGTCCATCCCTCTAAGGATTATCACAAATTCTTAGGCAGCAGAAAAATCCTTCTCGAAATTTGGGCAAGTGAGTGAAGATTTATCCTCAATTTCACTTTGTAAGGGAGTTTTGTTAAACATATGGGATTTCCTAGTTTGTTTTAAAATGAGCAACTTAGAGAAACTAAAATTTAAGTAATACACTCCAGGATACTTTTTCACACTTCGGCAGGATATTAATGAACACACACACACACAAGAGCTGGTATGTTCTTGCCTTCTGTCCTTACTTAAAGGGACCCTGGTGGCTCACCAAACACCAACAAAAGCAAGATAAGAAGGTTGGCCATGGTGGCTCATGCCTGTAATCCCAGCACTTTGGGAGGTTTTGGCTGGAGGATTGCTTGAGCCCAGGAGTTAGAGACCAGCCTGGGAAGCACAGTGAGACCTTCTATCTACAAAAAATAAAAACAAATTGGCTGGACATAGTGGAGCATGTCTTATTCCCAGCTTCTAGGGAAGCTGAGGTGGAAGGATTGCCTGAGCTCAGGAGGTTGAGGCTGCAATGAGCCATGGTCATGCCACTGCACTCCAGCCTGGGCAACAGAGTGAGACCCCAACTCAAAAAAAAAAAAAAAAAGGAATGAAGGAACAAATGAACAAAAGAAAAGATCACTTCTAAAAACAGCAGAAGACAAAGAAGCAGGTCCATAGCCAAATACATCAGTGAAATTAAATATATTCAGACTTATTCAATATTTTAGTCAGCTGGGCACAGTGGCTCATGCCTGTAATCCCAGCAACTCGGGAGGACTGCTTGAGCCCAGGAGGTCGAGGTCACTGTGAGCCATGACCTTGCTACTGCACTCCAGCCTGGGCAACAGTGCAAGACCCTGTCTCTAAGCTTTGTCTTTTAATTTAGCTTCTGTACATAGAACTACGTACTTGTTTGACTCCCACACCATATGAGATGCAACCTGTAACCCTGCTAATTGATGAGTTGAGGCCTGTGTGTATTTTTTTAATTGAATGGGTTTAATTACAATTGCTGGGGAGAGAAGTGCTTATTCTAGCCTTCAGGAGAACTGGAATTAGGAAGTGAAAAGCCTCAGGACTCACCACAGGGTCAGCTAAGTGCTTTTTCGTTTTGCTCTCAAAGCAGGAGTGAGCAGGGATCTCACTACGACCTGGTGGTGGTGAGTCAGTCTTCATAGACAAGTGTAGAGAGAACAAAGCCATGTCTGTCACCTCAAGCTGGGCTGCAATAAAGAGTTTAGGGATGTGTGAGCTGTTTGGATGTCCACTACAATGGGACAGTGGAATCACATTAGACCCACTCTGGGCATGACCAGCTAAGTATGCTTGAATTCAAGTATCATACCTTCGGAATGTGTGCACCTCCCAGGCCTCCAGGCTCACACACACCAGAGTATCTGTGGGAAAAAGGGAGGAGGAAGAAGAGAGGGGAAAAAGGGAAATGGGAAAGAAAGGAGGCAGAGAGGGAGGACAGGGACATTGGTTTTTATTTTTTTATTTTTATTTTATTTTTATCTTTATTTTTTATTTTTATTTTTTTTGAGTTGGAGTCCCACTCGATCGCCCAGACTGGAGTGCAGTGGCCGCTCCCGGCCACCGCAGCCTCGACCTGCTGGGCTCCGGCGATCCTTCCGCCTCAGCCTTCCGAGTAGCTGGAATTATAGGCGCGCGCTACCACGCCCGGCTAATTTTTTTGATTTTTTGTAGAGATGAGGTTTCACCTGCCCAGGCGGGTCTCGAACCCGCGGGCTCAGGCAATCCACTCACCTCAGCCTCCCAAGGCGCGGGATTACAGGCTGAGCCACCGAGCCC
>CAUYQG010221883.1:0-23246 GCA_963574415.1 Tarsius wallacei
CAACAGTGAAGTGCTCCCTTTTCGCCACACCCTCTCCAGCAACTGTTATTTTTTGATTTATTTCCAAATGAACTGTGGAGACAGTAGGAGCCATATGAGTTGAAAGCAAGAGTTTCAGAATGGCAATTATCAATAAATCAAAAAATAACAGATGCTGGAGAGGATGTGGTGAAAAGCGAGCACTTTTACACTGTTGGTGGGTGTGTAAACTAGTACAACCTCTGTGGAAAACAGTGTGGCGATTCCTAAAAGATCTAAAAAATGACATTTCTCATATGCTCTCACAAACCCCCTACTGGGAATATACCAGGAGGAACTCAAATCACTCATGAAAAAGATACCTGCACACGTGTGTTTATTGTAGCATTGTTCACAATAGCAAAAACATGAAACCAACCGTGCTGTCTATCAAGAGAGGACTGGGTTAAAAAAATGTGGTACATATGCATGATGGAATATTATGCAGCAATAAAGAAGGTCAAAATTATGAACTTTGCAACAACTTGGATGGACTTAGAGTCTATAATACTGAGTGACCTATCACAGAAAAAATATCCAAGTGCCACATGTTCTCACTCATAAGCAGACCCTGAACAATTATCATAATACTGTAAGAAAGGAATTGGCAGTAGTGGGAAACTACTGGGTTGTGGGGGGGTGACTGGCAGAAGTGGGAACCTGGGGGGGGGGGCAAGAGGGGAACGCCTCATCAACAAGTGTACCTGCATAATGTACACATTTGTATGCCTAACCCTGATGTACCCCACATCTTTAAAATAAATTTTTTTTTTAAAAAAAGGAAAGAGATTTTACTGGCATGGGAATTATTCACAACATAATAATTGAGAAAGCAGGATTAAGAATAAACATTGTGAGTCCAATATGCAAATATATGTGCATAAAAGTATGAGTATATGTATATGCAAATGTTCCTATTTACATGCTTTAAGATATATACAAAGGGTTCTCCCCACAAAACAATTTATTTATTAAAAATGTTTATCCTTACATCTTTAAACGTCAATCACCTTCAAAGTACTCTTTGATGCAATACACTATTGAGATGCTTTTTCTACTGCTCAAAACATTTCTGAACTCATCCGTTTTGATGCCTCTCAGTGCTTCTGCTGCTTTTTGTTTCATGTCTTTCACATGGACGAAACATTTCCCTTGGAGGAATTTTTCATCCGGGGAAACAAACAAACAAACAAAAGGTTGTTCACAGAAAGATTAGGTGAAAAGGGAGGTGGGGAATGGGGATCATGCTGTTTTTTGGTCAAAAACTGTTGCACAAGCAGTCTGGGCAGATTGTTCATGTAAATCAACCATCATTAAATGAGCAAATGTGTTGAAAGAATCGTCAAAAAAATGCACTGACGCCAAACGCAGCTTTTCACAACAATGCTAGCTGGCACACTGATGCTGATGAGTTCTTAGAACATTTACCTAGTGAGGAAAGCCTGTACTACAAGAGGTCCACCCTCCAAAAAATAACTCAAGGTTTTTGGAGGCTTCTTCACATACAAACGACAAACTCTCACTAGGAAAATATTGAAAGGCAATCTAGCAGAAAGTTTACAAAAGTTCATTGTAAGAGTTAAACAAATGGGTGATTATTATTTTCTCATTTATGTTTTTATATTTAATTTTTTCTACAGTTACTGTATTCTTTTTTTTTTTTTTTTTTTTTGAGTTGGAGTCTCACTCCGTCACCAGGCTGGAGTGCAGTGGCATGCTCACGGCCACCCCAGCGTCGACCTGCTGGACTCAGGCCATCCTTCTGCCTCAGCCTTTCAAGTAGCCAGAATTACAGGCACGCGCTACCATGACTGGTTAATTTTTTGATTTATTGTAGAGATGAGGTCTCACCAATTTGTCCAGGCTGTTTTTGAACCCAGGGGCTTAGATAATCCCCTCACCTTGGCCTCCCAAAGTTAATTAAAGAGCAAAAAGGAAAGCAATAAGGCAAGTAAAAGAAAATGTGTCTGAAAAACAATTTCTGTTTTATGACAATAATGTTCTTTAGCAATACTACATAAAGTCCATTTTTGAATAAATCTTCTCTCCTCACTCAGAGTATAAAAAAGTCTCAGAATTTTAGCCCAGACCCATATGAACAACTGGAGAAAAGTTAGATGATTATAAAGAATGAAAAAAGCAGCATGAGAAGAAAGAAAATGACCTAACAGCCATGCAAAGATATGTGTAAAAATTTACTATTAGGTCACCAAGCTCAGTAGTAATGACAGTTTGAATTTGCACTGTAGAAGTTGACTGAGGAGCTCAAATACACACATAACCTGAACAAAGACATTGTAAGAAACTCAGTCAATAGAATCAACAAAGGCTGAAACACACACACACACACACACACACACACACACACACACACACACACCATGAATTATGAATCTGGACTCTAAAACGTGAATAAGCAGGAACATAGATTTGATAAATGATTGGCCACTATTTAAAGAGGCAAAGGCCGGGCTGGGTGACTCAGCCTGTAATCCCGCACTTTGGTAGGCCGAGGTGAGTGGATTGCCTGAGCCTGCGGGTTCGAGACCCGCCTGGGCAACTTGGCGAGACCTCATCTCTACATCTCTATAATAAATCAAAAAAATGAGCCGGGTGTGGTAGCGCATGCCTGTAATTCCAGCTACTTGGAAGGCTGAGGCGGAAGGATCGCCGGAGCCCAGCAGGTAGAGGCTGCGGTGGCCGAGAGCATGCCACTGCACTCCAGTCTGGGCAACAGAGTGAGACTCCAATTCAAAAAAATAAAAAATAAAGAGGCAAAGGAGTGGAGGAAAGGAAGAATTCAGGGATTTCTGGCAAAATTAAATCCATGCAGAGAATGTTTGATTTTTAATTTCCCTCACACTATACTTATTGAGTTATTCCCATTTATTTTTGTTCAGTTCTGATAAATACAAACAAGTATGGTTTATGAAAAAAAAATTGACCCTGGTACATTTTAATAACCATCATTAATAATATACCAGTGCCAGCTGGGCTCAGTGGCTCAGCCTGTAATACTGAGCCACTGAGTCCAACTGACCGAGGTGAGTAGATTACCTGAGTCCACAGGTTTGAGACCAGCCCAGGCATCTTGGCGAGACCTTGTCTCTACAATAAATTAAAAATTAGTCAGGTGGGGTAGCATTCCTGTAGTTCCAGCTACTTGAAAGTCTGAGTCGGAAGGATCGCGGGAGTCTAGTAAGTTTACGCTGGGTTGGCCATGAGCGTGCCACTGCACTCTGGCCTGGACAACAGAGTGAGACTCCAACTCAAATAATAATAATAATAACAACAACTACAATATACCAGTGCCTAAGTAAGGATAAATTCTTCCTCATTAAATTCAACTGCAACCCAACCTACCCTGTGTGGAATAAAATTTTGGTAAGCATGGTTATAGTTTAACCCCATAAATTTAAGGCCACAGCATCCTACAAACAAAACAAAAAAGTTGTGGTGAGCCCACATGTCAGTATCCTCTGAATAGTGCTTCACAGATATTAATCTCTGTGTACTTTTAACAAGATTGGTACAGAAGTATTTATTTCATCTAACTGAGTTGAACTGAGGTCACATCTTGAAAAATTATTAAAAGGGCACAAAAAAATTTTAAGTCACACTTCATCCCTGAGTTAGAATGATTTTTTATTAGAACACAGGGACCATTCAAGCATCCCTTTCAAAAAGGGCTTTCATCAGCAGTGCCAAATTAAGTGTAATTGTTGAGACTGGACCCTAGTTCATAGAAAAACAAAGAACTGAACCAAAATAACCATGTGACTTTCAGAAGATAATAATTTTTGTTCATTTCTAACTTATCCTATGTTTGAACCAGTGATTCACTTCTAAAAAGCAATTTCAAAAAATCATATTAACCATTTACCCTTCACAGAACCTACGCCTAATCTCTTTTTAATCTGTTGTTTACACTAGTATATATGATTATTTCAAGTAAGTATGAAAGACCTAATTCTAGGGTGGAAAATTGTGCACATATGGTTAGAATCCAACAGCTCTTTGTTTTTTTCAAAACAGATTACCTCATGCTGCATAATCTCCAGTTGCAAATTGAGGAGATAATAGCAGAAATGGGATTAGAAAAGATATGTAATGAGTATGGCAGACAATATTTACTATAAGGATATAGTCAAAGGGGCATGCAGGTGTTGAAATGAGCCATTGTTTAGAGTTTTTCCTTATTTGAACACTCTTGTGATTTTTAGAAGCAGCAATACCACCTTATTCTATTTTCGGAGATATCTAAATAGCAGTGTGAGTAGTGAGATATAGACTACTTCTATAACTAAAAGTTTTAATTTAAAGTCCTTAAACTTAGAAGTCTGATAAGGAAAAAAGAAACTGTACAGCAGCAACAGGATTTTTAGATATGCAAATCTGTGATCATTAATAATTTATTGAAAGTATTCTAAAGATTACGTTTTATTGGAAGTATGTATTTTCAAGTCCTGAAAAAAGAATTTTAAAAGTCTCACTATTTTATTTTGTTGTAAAATTTTTGTAACAAAGAGAAAAAGAAAATCTGTCCACTTGCCTTTCTGTCAGATATAACCTTGCTCTGTCAGTTTCTGAAATATCCCATTCTCCAGAAATCTACTGCTCTCTACCTATTTTTCTGATGCTTCTAATCAATAGACAATTAATAGACAATTTGCTAATCTCATCAATGTAATTGAATGGTTCTCTAGAGGGCATCAAAATTTACACAGAGGAAATATTTTAATAAAATGGCATTCTCCAAAATGTAACAAAGCAGATGAAAATGTGAGTGCTCTGTTTCTTCTCGCCTATTTCTATTTGATATCCATCCCCATTTTACCAGAAATAGGATGGAGCTACACCATGCCCTGCTTCATAAAATTGCTCATCCCTGATATAGATATTATACTAATTCCATTCTCTAGATAAGGATTTTTACAGGGTCAAAAATAATAGAAACATAAAGTCAGGATGAATTTTAATTCCTGGTCTTCAAGAATTCCATTAAGCTATATGGTTTCCCACAACCATGATTCTACCAATCAATTACACTAATAGTCTAAAGGAAACAATCAAACCACAACATTAAAGTAACAAATAAGTGTTTCTGTTTAAGGGAATTAAATGAAAAACTTTAAAAACAGAAACTGGTATATGTGAAATTGTGTTTCATAGAGGGTCTTTTTGTTGTTGTTTTTGAGCATTTTCCAAATATGACAACAATAAAATTTAGCCTCAAAAAACAATGTAGTAGAAACTTAATAGACTCATACAGAAAAAATAGATAGAAGGTTGGGTTAATAATATATTATGTATTTAACATCTACTGAATATTATATTCCATTCACTGTTTTAGATACCAGCCAGTGCCCCTAGGTGTTTGCCCCCAAAAAATGATCTCTGTGGTTTGTAAGAGGAACAAGGAAGTCAATGGGTCTAGAATATGCTAGAGAAAATAATACAGGGTGATCTTAAAAATACAGGCAGGTCCCAAGTAACGTGTGATTTTACAAGCCATGGTACTCATTTTAGGAGTCAAATACTAATATAATCTAATTTATCTTTAAGAAATCATTCAGAGTACTGTCAGTTTTACAGAGGACAAGTGTGGAAATGAGACTAGACAAGACTAAACTACCAACAGGAAGTATTGGTAGCTTAGACTCGGGTTGTGTCTGAGAAGATGGCAAAAAGAAAAAAATTCAAATAGATTAAAAGTTTAAAAAATAGTATTAGCTGATGTAGAGCAAGTGAAAAATAAAGGAAGATAAAACAAGAAGTTGAGCAAAGGATTTAGATGGCAACATTTACTGAGCTCAAAAAGATAGAGTGCAACAGACTTAGGGACCATCAAGAGCTACATTTTGGCCATCTTGATTCTGAAATGCTTGTTAGACATCTGAGATGAATCAGGTGGACATATAATCTTGAGATGCAAACTGGAGATCACATATGTATATATAGACAGTCCCGGGGCTGAGGTGCCCTAGAAAGGGTGCATCGAGATAAATCAGAAAGACAAATTTTGACAGAGGAGAAGGAATAGCAAAGAAAGACTGAAAAATAGCTAGCAAGGAAAATAAACAGTGAGGAGAATGATAAGTCACAGATGCCACAAATTTTAAGAAAGGAGTTGTCAACCATGTTTAATGCTGCTGAAAAGTCAAGTGTGATGAGGCATTGTGTGAGCGTTGAATTTGGTATTAAAGGGATTGCTTGGTAATTTAATAAGCAATTTTGGTGTCAGTGTCTAGACACTATCTGGAGTGGAGCGGGAAGCAGGTTAATTTGAGGTGAAGACGGGGATTAGTGTGCGGGCACAAACCTTGAGAATGCTTGCTGTAAAAGGCATCAGAGAAGTGGGAAGACAACTAAGGGTGGGTTTAGGGTGTCAAGAAGTTTTCTTGGAATGTGATTGCTGTTGTTGTTAGTATATGTTAAAGTTAAAAGAGCATGAGACTAAAGCATGTTCGTCTATGAATGGGAATCACACAGAAGAGATGAAAATAATGAAGATTTGATGATTCAGGGAAGTGAGAGGATAATTGCTAAGGGGAGGTTCCTAATAAGAAGAGTAGACCAGGTGCTGTGGCTCAAGCCTGTAATCCCAGTGCTTTGAGAGACTGAGGTAAGCGGACTGCCTGAGCCCATGGGTTCAAGAACAGCCTGGGCAACTTGACAAGACCTCATCTCTACATTAAGTCAAAAAAGTTAGCCGGGCATGGTAGCGCGCACATGTCGTTCCTGCTACTTGAAAGGCTGAGGTGGAAGGATTGCCAGAGCTCAGCAGGGGGACGCTGGGGTGGCTGTGAGTGTGCCACTGCACTCAAGCCTGGGTGAGGGAGTGAGACTCCAACTCAAAAAACAAAACAAAAGAAAAGGAACAAGCGCAAACGGTGCAGAATACAAGCATAGAGGTTGGTCCAGGGTAAAAATAGGAACTCTTTTTCCCTTGTAACAAAGCGGAAAGAAAAGAGTTTGCTTCAGAAGCAGAATACAGGTATCATATCTAATAGTTTCCTAATTCAATGGACTCTAAGGGTAGAGCAGAGATGCCTTGAGAATGTATAAATACCTAGGGTAGCAGGCATAAATTGTAGGGACAGGGTGCAAAATGAAAACGCACAACCCCTTTGTCGAAAATGCAGGACAAAACTATTTAAAGTGCTAAATAGAAACTTTTCCTTTCTGCTGCTGTCTCTCAACTTTCTATCGGGTGTTTTGTTATTTAATAAACACAGAAAAATGAAGATATTAAATTATTAGTACTCTATTTAACCACTCCATATTGTACAATGCCAGTTTTAACTGGAAATAAAGGAGCATTAAATCATTTAAGAAATACCCTAATTACATAATTTGTATTCCACAGTGAATACTCAGGGGGTGCTTCAAGCTGGCTGAATAAACAATGCCGACTAGAGTCAGGAAAGTTGGAAGTCAGAAGAGATGGCCCTGTCAGGCTTGGAGCAAGCAGGGGGAGTACTCTTTTAGTTAGGCACTAGGAAACCCATGGGGCAAGAGCAGACTCATATGTGCCATTCTGTCTCTCAGGGCAAGCTGGGGTCCCCTTCCAGTCAGTCATTCGATTGACATAAGGCCCCCTGGCTGGAATGAACCTTAGGGTAATCAAGTCAGTTATCTCCCCTTCCCACAGGTGTGCTGCTTCAATGGGCCATACCCAGAGTTTTTAAACTCCCATGCGTTTCTGGATGCACTCAGTACCTGGATCAAAGATGGGTTGGAAGCTTTCTGTCACTGATATATGCTCTTTTCCTGCCTGAATGCCCTCACAACTTCCAGCTCAGGGTAGATAGGCTGCCACCATATCCTGCCCAAGAGGAGGAGGGAAATAGTGAGTAGGCCCTTCCCAAACTAACACAATCCAGTCTTTGTTCCAGACAGAGAACAATAGCCTTCCTGGGATGGAGCACCAAGTAGGAGACTGGACAAGGCAGGAGGTATCAATGGCAGTAGGTAGCCTAAAACCCTAGAAGGCAGGACGGTTTCAAGAGGGAGGACCATGCATAAGCCAAGACCAAGTATCTGGCACTTACTCTATTATGACATAGGACTTTACTTTCAAAACATAAATTCTGGCCGGGCCCAGTGGTTCAGCCTGGAATCCCAGCACTTTGGGAGGCCCAGGCAAGTGGATTGCCTGAGCCCACGGGTTCGAGACCAGCTCGGGCAACTTGGCGAGACCTCATCTCTACAATAAATCAAAAATTAGCCGGGCATGGTAGTGCACGCCTGTAGTTCTGGCTACTTGGAAGGCTGAGGTGGGACAATCTCCAGAGCCCAGCAGGTGGACACTGGAGTGGCCATGAGCGTGCCACTGCACTCCAGCCTGGGCGACAGAGTGAGACTCCACCTCAAACAAAACAAAATGGAACAAAAAAACAAAACACGAACTGTAAGCTAAAATTAAGAGTTTGAGAGCGAAATGCATAGATGATCACAGACCATTAAATATAGTGTGGGGTGGAGATGAGAGGTGGAGGTGAGCATAAGGCTTTGTGTGTTTGCACTGTTGTGTACCCAGCAGGATGGTCCTGTGTAAAAAGTTTTGAAAGAGACATTCAGCTAAGGTGTAGGGTACATTGGGATACTATTTGTAAAATGATATCATTTTTATAGTTTAATTGGCAGATAGATCTTCATGTATCTTCGTGAATCTCATGTTTCTGCATATCTTGTAATCTTGAGATCAGAGACTCTGACTGCCTGTAGTTTCAGACCCTTTTCGAGGATATTTGTATAACGAACTGCCTTGGAAGCTAGAGATAGTGTTTTTATCTAAAGCAAAGAGGAAGCATGCTGTAAATCTGACGAAACCTAACATCCAGGATCTACAACAAACTTAAGCGGACAAAAGGGAAAAAACAGCCCTATTAAAAAGTAGAGAGAACAGGCTCAGTGGCTCAGCCTGTAATCCCAGAACTTTGGGAGGCTGAGGCGAGTGGAATGGCCTGAGCCTGCTGGTTCAAGATCAGCCCAGACAACTTGGCGAGACCTCGTCTCTACAATAAATTAAATATTAGCCAGGCGTGGTAGCACACACTTGTAGTTCTGGCTGCTTGGAAGGCTGAGGCGGGAGGACTGCCAGAGTCCAACAGGTTGATGATGGGGTGGCCCGTAAGCATGCCACTACACTCCAGCAAGGGTGACGGCGTGAGACTCCAACATACACACAAAAAAGTGAAGAAAGAATGTGAATAAACACTTCTCAGAAGAAGACAGGGAGCAGCCAACAGATACATGAAAAAATGCTCAGCCTCACGAATCATCAAAGAAATGCAAATTAAAACCACACTGAGAAACCACGTAACTCCAGTCAGGATGGCTATCATCAATAACTCAAAAACAACAGATGCTGGTGAGGATGCGGAGAAAAGGGAACGTTTCCACACTGTTGATGGAAGTGTAAACTAACAATCTTTGTGGAAAACAGTGTGGCAATTTCTAAAAGATCTAAAAATCTACCTTCCATATGACCCAGCAATCCCCCTTCTGAAAATATACCCTGAGGAACTCAAATTACTCTATGAAAAAGACACCTGCACACGCATGTTTATTGCAGCATTATTCACAAAGGCAAAAATGTGAAAAGAACCCTGCTGCCCCTTGTAAGTGGACTAGATAAAGAAAATGTGGTAAATTATACACGGTGGAATATTATGCAGCTATAAAGGAAAACAAAATTATGGACTTCACAGCAACTTGGATGGATTTAGAGTTGATAATGCTCAGTGATTTAACACAGAAACAAAGATCTGAGTACCACATGTACTCACTCATAAGCAGACCCTGAACATTTATCATAATACATATAAGAATACTATAATACTATAAGAAAGGGATTGGCAGTAGTGGGACACTGCCAGGGGAAGAGGGAGCAGATAACATCAATAAGGGTACCCAAACTTTACCTGCATGATGACCACTTATGTACCTAACCCTGAATTGTACCCCGCATATTTAGAATAAAATAATAGTTAAACTAAGAAAAATTTTAAAAAGAAGCATGATTTTTACCCATTATAAAAGATTCAGGTTTCCTAAGCCCAGCCTGTCCCTCTAGTTCTCCTTCTGTCTTTCTGTGGGAATTGGGGTGTAGAAAACAGGCACCAAAAAAAAAAAAATTGCTGATACTCTGGCTACTACTTAGGCTGGCCCAGTCATCTTTGACCCCAAAATCTCATATCTTCTACCTGAATCTATTCAAGTGTGGCAGGCTATATTGTTAGCTTGCAAATAAAGTAAAAATTCCAGCTCTTGATACTTTTGCTTTAGTTCTGTACTCTCTGATCAAGAGTTTCCAGGAATAATTGAATTTGCAAATCACACTCTAAAATTCAGGTCATTATTATTCTCCTTTTAGCAGATCCAGTAAATGCAGGCACACTGTCTGGAAAATAAGCATCTGGCTTCTAAAACAGTGTTTCACAAAGTGTTTCGTTGGATCATAATTGATGATACATACAGACACATAAAGTTGCCCATGGTGATGTAAGTTCAAAGTAATATTGCTTTACAGCAAAAGTTCTAAGATTCTTTAATGAAGACGTCTGAAATTTTTTTGTTCATACACACTTTCAGTAACAATTTAGAGCAAGTATCTTTAATATATATGTGTGTATGTATACATAAATTAAATAGTTGAACTATTGTACTAATGTTACATACATTATGAGGTACCCCAAAATAAAAATAATTTTAAAAGGTTACAAAAATAAATATTTAAAAAATGTTTTTTGTGTTTTTCTACTTACCTGCTGAACCATCTGTGTACCCTGTGATATGAACACACTCCATTTGGAGACCACTGCTCCAATGTGTTGATGTACATTACAAATCTACAAAATGAAGATCTGTGTATATTTTCTCCAACCCATATGATTATGGAAGGTTTTCATTTTCCCTTAGGAGATGTTCTTAGATTAGTGTTTTTAGAACTTACCTGCAATAGACCCAAATTTTATTATGCTCCCTCAAAATTCATATTTTGAAACCTAATATCAAACATGATGGCATGTAGAAGTGGGGTCTTCAGAAGGTGATCTGGTTATGACGGTGGACTCCTCATGAATGGGTTAGTGCCCTCATAAGAAAAGACCCCCAGAAGGCTCCTTCTGCCTTGTGGAAACACAGCATGAAGATGACCTTTTGTGAAGCAAAAAGTGAACTCTTACCAGACACCAAAACTTCCAGGGCCTTACTGGCCTCCAGAACTGTGAGAAATACATTTCTGCCATTTATAAGTCACCTAGTCTATGACGTTCTGTTATAGCAGCCCAAAAAGACTAAGATAATACCTTTAAAATATTGATGTAACTGTTAGAGTTTTCAAATTGGCGTCCCACAGTAGTCTCATGTATTCCAATTGAGTTTGCTGGACTTTGTTCAGGACTGTAGTCAGTGTCCAGTTTACCTAATCTTCAGAACTGCTGAGTTACAAATCTCCTTTGTTCTCTTCTTTTTCTGGTATAGAAAGTTGTTTTCATTTTATCTTCTCTTGAATTGGTTTTGCCTCCAAAGTTTAGCGGGAAGCTTCACAGTCTTAGAAGTAAAATTTATTTAGAATGTACAGATATTTTTGACTAGCGATAAGTAGGTGCTAGCTTTGGTGCTGAATTGTATCTGCACTAAGTATTTATGAAAGGTAAGTGAATCTGTAGTGCTCCTCCCCACTATTGTTTTAGGACTATTTGTGACAGAAGACATAATCTCTAAATTATTTATGATTTGAACATTCAAGAGAGTTATAGATTCGGCTTACTGCCGAGTGTGCAGGAGACAGGTTGTTGGCTGATGCAATAATTAAAGAGTAAGAGATGTGAGTTTGTCATCTCCCTTTCTACACCACTACCATTAACTAAAGATCAAATTTTTCACACAGTTTAAAATTTTAAAGTTTCCTTCAGATTACTGGATTTTAGATCAACTAGAATACGAACAAAAATTAATTTATATGTTTCTGAAATCTTTCAGTGAAGGTGAGTTAAATATTTCAAAGTACATAATTGAATTATATTAACCCAGCATAATTTGCATTGCTTCTGTGATCCAGTGATAGACATGAAAGAAGAGAAAAAGACATGTGCAAACAGAGTTAGTACCTTCTTTTATTTGAAACACTTTCAAATGTTAGCCAGAAAAGGGAGGTATTTTGCAAAGTGTTGTGCCAACTGGAATTGTTTTGCCATTCATTCTAGTCCCACAGGGAAAAAGTGGATGAGACAGTAATTGATTTCTTCCAAGAGGAATCATCACCCGTGACTCTCACTGTTCTTATACATCATTAGTCAGACAAAAGAAGTTCCCTAATGGGATTTTAGAGTCTCTTGAACCTAAAAATATATGTTTCCACATGTTTTAATCATTAAATTTCAAAATTGTATGATACATCATGTTTTTGTTATTCTCAACTAACTGATAGAGATAAAAACAGTGGAAAGTAATATCATACAGAATAAGAATTGGAGATCTAGTGAATATAGTATCTAGAATGAAGTGTTTTGCATTGACACAGTTGGGAGTTATCATAATAATGTAATATACTGGAATATAGGAGAATTTATTGGAAACAGATTTTAAAAATAGGTTATTTAAACGTTTGAGCAATAAAAAGAGGGTAAGGTAGACAAAAAAATTGTCCATGTTGAGTGTTTTTCATCCACATCCAAATTTGTCTCTTGAACTCTTAAGAACTAAGGGGGCCTGTGTGGTACTTCTTAATTTATCCTAACACTTGAACTGGAAAACTGAAGTAAACAACTGAAAGGAATAAGAATCAGAGAGCATGACAAACATTGTCTCATGTTCAAATAAATGAATAGAGTTGCATTTATTTTTAAATTGTTCTTTTAGAACTTCAGGAAACCATCTTACCAATTTTCTGATTTTCTGCCATCTTATCCATCATGTTACCAATTTTGTTCTTTCCTCAATCGCTATCATTTTCTCTGTATACACATATATAGAGAAATATTTCCATTTCTATAATATTCATATAGAATAATATTTTATGTATAATATTTTTATATACAAGATAAATTTCTATCAGAGAGAAATATATGTCTATTTTCTGTGTTGTATATGTATTATTCTATATAAAATATTTCTAGATATGTAATAAATATGTTTATTTTTATACATAGAGAGAAAGAGAATATATTTATTTACTTATTTATTTTTATTTATTTTTTTTGAGTTGGAGTCTCACTCCGTCACCCAGACTGGAGTGCAGTGGCAGCTCCTGGCCACCGCAGCCTCGACCAGCTGGGCTCCGGCAATCCTTCTGCCTCAGCCTTCCAAGTAGCTGGAACTACAGGCGCGCACTACCATGCCCGGCTAATTTTTGATTTATTGTAGAGATGTCTTACCAAGTTGCCCAGGCAGGTCTCGAACCCGCGGGCTCAGGCAGTCCACTCACCTCAGCCTCCCAAAGCGCGGAATTATAGGCTGAGCCACCGAGCCCGGTTTATTTATTTTAATTACATCTCTGTGGGAACAAGATGTAATCATCTCTTTCAAGATGCCATCACCCTCTCTTTTTACTTATACTTGCTCTTTTGGCTGGCTTTGGTGGTCTAGGATGAAGAATCATGTATGAATAAGCCACTTGTCTATGACAAAGTACAATGGCAAAGAAAAGAAGCAAGTTGTTACCTGAACAGTGGGGCTTTTTGTGTCCCCAGGTATTGATAGTATAGCTAAAACCTTAAAGAATTAATGATATATTTCTCAAAATGTAGAGCACAGAGTTTCCCCTTCCCCCCTCCCCTCAGTCTTTCTGCTTTAAGCTGCTACAGTGGTAACTAAATTAATACTTTGTTTGCAAGTTATGAAGTTTATTAATAGCATAGGAGTGGTACATATGCAGAAAGAGATTACAGAGCAGTGCTGATGATAGGTAGCACTAAATATTAAAAGCACCTCGTCTGTACAATAAAATTCAGTGCTGAACATTTGAAATCAGAAGTAACTAATAACAAATTGCCTCAGCTCTCTCAAAGAAGCTTCCAAAGCTATGTAAATACTGTGGAAATAATGAGGGTAGAAGCCAGGGCAATGGGCTCATGAAAATCTCACATGAAGACGCACTAACTGGAAGAAGGCAGTTCTAAAAAGTAGTATTAACAGCTCTGACTTGGCATCCCAGAGGCTAGTCTGCTGATGCAAATACTGAATAGCCTGATTTGAGTCTCTAACTTTGTTTCTTAGAGAAAAGTTAAACTCTGCTGCACCAATGTTGATTTACTCCTTTTCTCCACCCTGTAATCACAAACATAGGTTCCTTCCATAATGTCAGAATGGATATTCACAGCTATAATTCATGAATTTGTCAAAAGTAACTTTTTGCTTCCTTATTTGAAAGAGCATTTGAGGAACCTAAACTCTGATCACTATCAATAGTGAGTGGCCATATTAAACTAAGCTGTTCTAGTTTTATTTCATCTCAGCATAACTGCTTTTCTGCTGATGAATTAAACAGCAAAATGTTTTTTTCAGGTTGTGTTTTAAGGTTGTATCCGAGAGAGAAATTCCAGAATCAGCTTGGTCAACAGAGTTGCATTTCCTAGCCTACATTTGAGTGTGATCTGTCCACAAAGTGCTTTAGAGCAAAGATAGTAGGTGATACATAATAACTAAATAGACAGAATTATATTAGGGTATTTAGGGCGGGAAAAAGAAGAAACGTTATGGCCACATATCGACATAGCCATCAAGCTTTTCGAAGGGAGCCTCATACAAAATATGTTCTCAATAAGAGCAAATTCTATTACGCATTATTATTAATGTAAGCAAAAACCAATCTCTTGTAGAAAGATCATTTTAAAATATCTATTTGATCATTAGGCTTTGCATCAAAAGTGCTCTTATTCATCAATTTCCCTTTTCTACATGACTTTTTATGCTATTTTAGTTTTTTTATATTAATACCTAAAAAGCACTTAATTATTTCAACAAATTTAAATAGCCCAACAACACCAATGTTTTATAAAAAGACCAGAGGATGAACTATTCTGTTGAGATGACAAGTCACAGAATTATTGGACATAATAATAAATTTTTGCTTTAAGTCACTATATTTTTGGGTGATTTGAACATATATCTAAAAAGTGTATTATAGAACATGTATCTAAATCATTTAGCATACAAAATAATAAAAATTTTGAAAGTTTTTCAGTTTTTCAGTTTTTTAATATTGATACTAAAGTTAATATTACAGCCGTCACTTATGAAATATTGATTAAAATACCTCTCTCTCTCTCTCTTCAATTTTCTCTATCCAATAGAATAGAATAGGGGTAAAACAGAAAAATTCAAAGTTCATTGCATATAGAAATGATGGGTATTATGTTGGCTGACTTTTAATGTATGTATATGCATATGTTTGTGGTCATGAACAAATTGTGATTAATACTCCTATCTTTATAGTGTTCCTTTTAAATAACGAATCATCAGTTGCCTAGGGTATTCCTCAGTTTTGCCACAGGTTATGATTATTGGCTGAGTAGACTGAACTACATAAGTCCTGTTTGTTTTACATATTTTAGTGCTGTTTTGCTGAATTAGCTGACTAGTGCTTAATGAGCACCTAGAACTCCAACACTGAGAAAAAGCTGAACAGCTTACAACATCATACTTTTGGAGCCTTTAGATAGCTGAAGTCATGAAGAGACTGCAGATAAACTATATTATATTCTTAAAGGAAACAGGCCCTTTAGAGAAGAAGTAGAACACACACTTTTATTTTGTGCAGAGCAAGACAGGACGAAAAGAAGAGTCAGTCTCCATTACAACAGGTGAGAAGAACACAAATGAAACTTAACAAGTTAGCCAAGGCTCCATGTGGGGTACTGTGACAAGTTAGAATACTTGGGTATCCCAGATGAAAAGAGATTTTTTTTTATTCACACACCGGGTTTTTTTTTCACAGGCTTCCCTGGGATACTCACAGAAAAAGGGGACAATACATCAGAACTGTGAACATCCTCTGAGTGTGTGGATTTTAAGAGTTGGCCTAGAGTTGAGGATAGACTAGTAGTACATGGATGCACCATTTATTTTTCAGGACCTGTGTGAGAATAAATCAATCAGCTGCCACTGTAGGACAGGCCCCAAATCTGCCTGCACCATAGTACCTTTTCTGATACATGGTAAAATCTATCTTCTGCTGAGGCATAAAAGGAGACCCCTCACTCACCAAGACTTGCCCTACAATAGGCAAGTTCAACTGCCAACTGGGTTATGTCTGTATTAACAAGGGCAAAATCCTTCTGTCACTAGGAAAGGATCAGGACACTTAAACATGCTGAGAATCCTGTGCTGAAACAGACACAGTTCTTTGCCACAAGGGAGGAGAAAAGGGGTTCAGGAAACATCCTTGAATTCGAGGAATTGGCTGTTTATTTTTAGGAAGGCGCAGGAAGGCTGAGAAATCTCACCCTTACTTAAAATGCACTATTTTAAACCCTAAAGCAAATTTTTCAACATTGGCACTATTAACATTGTAAAACGGATATGTCTTTGTTGTGGGAGGCCATGCTATGCATTATGGGATATTTGTTAGAATTCCTGGCCTCTACTCTATAGATGCCAGTAGCATAACCCCATTGTGATAAGCAAAAGGTCTCCAGATAGAAATACTGTCAAATGTTCCTGGGGGTGGGGGCAGGAGGGAATTACCCCAGGTTGAAAATCACTGGCTTATACAAATGATAGGAGATAGATAGATAGATGATAGATAGAAAGATAGATAGATAGATATCATAAGCTAACAGATAAAATTGAATTGTAAAAAATAATCAACTTCTAAAGAGTCTGAAAAGAGGAAAAAGGAATAAGGAATAAGTGACTCAAATAGAAACTGAGTAGCAATATAGTATATTTAAATCCTTCGAATACCTCAAATATTTTGAAAAGTCCTTCTCAGATTTGTATTTGCCATTTGAGGTGTTCAGACATCAGTGGGGGTGTAGTGATATTGTATCCTCATTCCTAAACTCCTCGTTTTCCCCTCCATCGGTCCCCATCCCACAATATCTACTTCCAGTCATTTCAGTGTTTCAGGTGGCTCACTTACCTCTTCATCAGAAATTCAGGGATTGAGCTTATCTATCAAAAAAATGCACGTTTTCAATTTTGCTAGCATGTGTTTTGTTCACTTCAGATTTCCTTTCTAAAACAGACTTTGAAATTTTGTCATCTGCTTTTTCGCACAGGCTTCAAATACGGCTTCATGAGGGCAGGAATCTGAGTCTATTTTGTTCAAATATGATGTTCAAAGTGTTACAACAGTATTTGTAACAGTGTCTGAAGCCTAGAACTCTAGGGAAAACATATTTATTGAATGATGGATGAATGGATGAGTGAATATAATCAAAATGAAGCAGAAAATTGATATTTATTCCCCTTTTGAAATTTATTTGCCACCTGCTTCTAAGGAAAATATTTCACATCTTATTTCACTGTTTTTATTGTCATTTAAATCCTAATACATGTGAAATAAGGATTAATTAACATATATTTTGTAGAAATTGATATCTAAAAAGCAATTTAATCACCAAGAACAAATATGGCTTTTTAAAAGATCAGTAGATAAGGCTTCTGCTCTCTAAAAAAATAAAACGTATTTGTGGAAAATAGAACAACTGAATATATCTAGAGTACAGCTGCAAATCAATTTGTCAGGCAGGAGAGAACAATCTCCTATAAAAATGAAAGACGTGATATGAGTGGTGTAGGGAGTGAATCCAGGGAGAATTCATAGAAAAAAAGTTATTTTTTTTGAATAAAATGTTGGAACACGGATTGCCAGCTCAGACAAAGAAGGACATTCCCCTAAGATTAAAATGCTGACACTAAGCATAAACTTCAAGTAGGTTTTGTTAGAATGGAGTTAAATATGGGCAATAAAAAACAAAACAGAAAACATGGGCACGTTAGAAAAATGGTTGAAGTTGAATGCTAAGGGAAAAATGAGGAAACTTACCAATATATCTAAATATGTAAAATAAGAATTGAGAATTGAATTAATAATTCCTAAACTATGTTTAATAAATGTCCTTAAGAGTTTTCTAAAAATATATAGATATAGATATATGTATATAACTTTGGAGTACAGTAAGTAAATTCATAGATATACCTTTGCACACCAAGCAAATGGCAATGATTTTAAAAGATCATATTTAGATAACATGCCCTGTAAACAAGAAATGTAAAAAAATGTGCACTGCTGAGTGGGTGACCTGTACGTAGACATGATGGACTCAGGTTCAGAGAAGCAGTGACAGATGGGAGATCAGTTCCTTCTAGGTTATAGACACTGAAGCCCTGCATACAAGACAGAAAACGTATGCCATGGTTTAACAGTTCAGCTCAAGGAAAACTTCCTGTGTTCAAATCCCAGCTCCACCACGAACTAGCCGCGACTCTCGGTAAAACAGGGATGGTAACAACTACCTCATAGGACTGTGTGAGGACAAGTTGAATTGGCATATGTAAGACACTCAGGAGAGAAAGAATGCTGAGCAGTCAGTAAGTGTATTAGAGTCTATCCCTCTCATTTTTTTTAAAGATTAAGCTACAGCCTTGCTTTACTTTCTTTATACCATGTTTATGCCTCCTGCTAGAATATTTATAATAGCATACAAACATGTTGACCTCATTATTTCTGCCAACTCCTACTTTATTTCTTGCTCTTTTTTTGTAGCAAAATACCTTGAAAGAGCTGCTATATTGTCTTCAATTTATATATCTTTTAAAGATGTGGGGTACAATTCAGAATTAGGTATACAAGTGGACATCATACAGGTAAAGTTTGGGCCTCCCTTTGGTCCCCACTTTGCCTGGTTTGAGGTCAGGTACCCTTATTTATGTTGTGTGCCCCCCCATCCCAGCTTATTTTTATCTTTTAAACCCACTTCGTGTATTCTTTTACCCCCAACAGCTCAAGTGAAACTGCTTCTGTCAAGGTCATTAATGTCTTCTGTTGCTTCCCAGTCCCTCTCTTATTTGACTAATCTGTAGCATTTAATATTGATATCCTAACCCTTGATAAGATTCCTTCCCTCCAACTTCCAAAACTCTAACCTCCCTACTTTTCCTTTCCTATTTTGTTGGTTACTCTTTTTCTGTATGCTTCTTTGATTCTTCCTCTTCTCCCAAATTCCTTTGTGTTTTAGTGAGACAGAATTCAGTTCTAAGTCTTCTCGTCTTCTCTTTCATGGTCACTGCTTTGGTGATCTCATCCAGTCTGGGGCTTTCAGTCCTGTCTATACAAGAAATCTCCTGAATTTTTGTATATTGAGTATATTTTTTTCTCAACTCGAATTCTGTAATACAGTTGCCTACTAGGTATCTCTACTTAAATGTCTAAAAGATATCCAGAATTCAACAGATCCAAATTTGAACTCATATTTTTCTCCTCAATCCTACCCTAGAAATTTGTTCTATTGCAGCCTACACTATTATAGTTGATGACAAACCCAACACTTTAGTTTGCTCAAAAAAAATCAAATAAAGAAGAAGGAGAGAGGGAGGGAGGGAGAAAACGAGGTAGGGAAGGAAGGAAAGAGAGAGGGGAAAAGAGAGGAAGAGAGAAAATGTTAGTGTCATTCTTGTCTGACATAACAATGAAATCCATAAAAAATTTCGGTTGATTATACCTTCAAAAATATATCTGGTTATTCTATCTTAATTATAGTTGGAATTTGACTACTTCCAACGACATTCACTACTACCAACCTCAAATAAGCCACCATGATGGGATCCTGTAATGATGTCCTAACTGCTTCTGCTTTCATATACTTGCGTCTATTTTCAACACAGCAGCAGGGGAACTGCCAGGAGAGGTGGTGCAACAAGGGTACCTGCATAATGAACATCTGTACACCGAATCCTGAATTGTACCCCGAATCTTTAAAATAAAAGATTAAAAAAAGAAAAGCTCCAAAAATAAATAAATAAATAAGTAAAGCTCATAGCAGATCATCTAATTCCTCAAAAACACTTTCTTCCAAAGGTTTCCCACCTCACTTGCACCAAATCTTAAGTTTTTACAAGGGTCTACAATCCCCTCCTAATCTATCACAGTCATCTTGATGCTCATCTCCTTTCAGCCAAACTGGCCATTTTGCTCATCCCCGTGAGTGCCAGACTCATTCCTGCCTTTATTCCTGTGCTCAAGCAGTTCCCTAAGCGTGTTTCCCCAGTTTTCCACTGGACTAACCACCTTATCTACTTCAATAATTTTCCCAGATCTCAAATTCTTTATGAGGCCGTCCCCATTGCAATATTTAATACTGCTACTTTTCCCCTGTTCATTTTCCTTTCTCACTTTCTCTAAATAATTTTTTATTTCAAAAAGTATTTATTTTCTACCATACCTCATAATGTACTTATTTAGTAACTTTATTCTTTATTGTCTGGTTCCCCACTAGAATATAAATTTCACAAAGACAGAAATTTATCTATATTTTGATCCTAATATAGACAAGTACAGAGAACAGTGTCAGACTCAATAGTTAATGCTCAAAACTTTTGGAAGCACTACCATTAAATGCAATTCATGAATTTTTCAGAGATTAATGAACCTCAAAACCTTAAGTCAAATTGAAAGTACTAGTCAAAACAACAAGATTTCAAAAATAAATGATATGATATTTGGGGGAAAAAATAGACAAACTTGTAATTTGTACCGTGAACTATAAAAATCTCAACTTCAAACTTTCTGAAAAGACAATTTATCAATATTGCTATTGTAAGATTAACATTAAAATAATGTTCTCTGGCACTTGTAATGATGATAAAACAAATATAAGAGAAAAGGAAATTTTCATCAACAAAACAAAAAGCTGGTTCTTTGAAAGAATTAAATGATTGATGGACCCCTAGCCAGAATGACCAAGAAAAAGAGAGAAAAAGCCCAAATAAACATAATAAGAAATAAAAAAATCAAATCACAACTGACACCAAAGAAAAACAAAAGATTATCAGAGAATACTATGTACACCTATATGGAAACAAACTTGATAACCTAGATGAAATGGAGGACTTTCTGACATCACACAACCTACCCAAGTTGAAACAAGAAGGCATTGAGACACTAAATAGACCAATAACAACCCAGGAAACTGACACTGTCATACAAAAACTACCTACAAAAAAAAAAAAAAAAGGGCTGGACTGGATGATTTTCCAGCAGAATTCTACAAAATGTACTAGGAGGAGCTGATACCAATCTTATTAGAAGTATTCCAGGCAATTGAGAAGATGGAATTCTCCCCAAATCATTCCACGAAGCTGACATCACACTGAAACCCAAACCAGATAAAGATCCAACAAAAAAAGAAAACTACAGGCCAATATCCCTTATGAACATAGATGCAAAAATCCTCAACAAGATTCTAGCAAATAGGATACAAAAAGACATCACAAAAATCATCAAAGTAGGCATATCCCCAGGATACAGGTCTGGTTTTACATTCACAAGACAATAAATGTAATTAAATACATCAATAGATGTAAAAACAAGAATCTCATGATTATATCATTAGATGCAGAAGAAGCCTTTGACAAAATCCAGTATCCCCTTCTTGATAAAAACCCCCAAACACCTAGGTATAGAAGGAACATACCTCAAAATAGTAAGTGCTCTTTATGATAAACCCACAGCTAACATATTGCTAAGTGGACAGAAACTGAAAACATTTCCCCTGAAAACTGGAACAAGACAAGACTGCCCACTCTCACCCCTCTTGTTCAACATTGTGTTTGAAGTCCTAGCTAGGGCAATTAGACAAGAGAAGGAAATCAGGGATATCCAAATAGGAAAACAGGAAGTCAAATTATCCCTCTTTGCTGATGATATGATACTTTACCTTGAAAATCCAAGAGAATCTGTCAAAAACCTGCTTGCACTGATAAAGTACTTTGACAAAGCCTCAGGGTACAAAATAAATGTGCAAAAGACAGTTGCATTTCTATACACCAACAACAAGCAAGCAGAAACCCGAATAAAAAGCACAATCCCATTCACAATAGCCAAAGAGAAAAAAAAGAAAAATGAAATACTTCAGCATCTTCCTAACCACAGAAGTGAAAGACCTTTACAATGAGAACTACAAAACACTGCTCAAAGAAATCCAAGAAGACACAAGCAAATGGAAAAATATTCCATGCTCATGGATATGAAAAATCAACGTTGTTAAAATGTCCATCCTACCAAAGACAATCTACAGATTCAATGCAATACCCATTAAATTACCAGCATCATTCTTCTCAGACCTGGAAATGACAATACAGAAGTTCATATGGAAACATAAACGACCACGAATAGCCAAAAAATCTTTAGCAAAGCAAGCAAAACAGGAGGTATCACACTTCCAGACTTCAAACTTTACTATAAGACTACAGTAATCAAAACAGTCTGCTTTTGGTACTAGAACAGGCATATAAACCAATGGAACAAGACAGAGATCCAGAAGCAAAGCCTCAATTCCTCAACCAATTCATCTTTGACAAAGACTCCAACAACAACCATTGGAGAGAAGAGAACCTATTCAGTAAATGATGTCGGGAAAACTGGCTTATCCTATGCAGAAAATTGAAAAAGAACCCCTATCTGTCACCATACACAAAAGTTAACTCTAAATGGATCAAAGACCTAAATGTAAAACCTCAAACTATAAGATTCTTAGAAAATGCAGGAGACACCCTTATGGAAAGTGGAATTGGCATCCAATTCCTGATCAGAACCCTAAATGCCCATACCGTAGAAAATAAGACAGACAAGTGGGACCTCATCAAACTGACCAGCTTCTGCAAGGCAAAAGAAACCATCAAGAGAGCAGGGAGACAGCCCACAGAATGGGATAAAATATCTGCCAACTGTATATCTGACAAAGGCCTAACATCTAGGATCTACAAGGAACTCAAACGTGCTGAAAGGAAGAAAACAAACAGCCCCATTAAAAAGTGGGCAAAAGACATAAATAGACATTTCTCAAAAGAAGATATACGGGCAGCCAACAGACACAAGAAAAAGTGCTTAGCCTCACTAATCGTCAGAGAAATGCAAATCAAAACCACATTGAGATACCACCTAACCCCAGAAAGAATGGCCATCATTAATAAAACAAATAGCAACAGATGCTGGTTAGGATGTAGCGAAAAAGGAATGCTTCTACACTGCTAGTGGGAATGCAAACTAGTGTAAT
>CAUYQG010221885.1:0-13932 GCA_963574415.1 Tarsius wallacei
AGGATGCAGGGCTGGTTCAACATTCATAAGACCATAAATGTAATTAAATCTATCAACAGATGTAAAAACAAAAACCACATGATTATATCATTAGATGTGGAAAAACTTTTGATAAAATCCAGCACCCCTTCTTGATAAAAACCCTCGAACATCTAGGCATAGGTAAAACATACCTCAAAATTGTAAGAGCCATCTGCAAGAAACCCACAACCAACATACTGCTAAACAGACAGAAATTGAAACCACTTCCCCTGAAAACCGGAACATGATAAGGATGCCCACTTCACCCCTCCTGTTCAACACAGTATTGGAAGTCCTAGCTAGAGCAATCAGACAAGAGAAGGAAATCAGGGGTAACCAAGTAGGAAAAGAGGTAATTTAGTTATCCCTCTTTACAGATGACATGATACTATACCTTGAAAACCCAAGAGAATCTGTCAAAAACCTCTTTGCTCCGAAAAGGAACTTTGGCAAAGTCTCAGGGTATAAAATAAATGTGCAAAAGACAGTCGCATTCCTATATACCAGCAATAAATAAACAGAAGCCCAAATAAAAAGAACAATCCCATTCTCAGTAGCCATACACAAAAAATGAAACACCTTGACATCTTCCTGAGTTTTATTTCTAATGGCAAAATGCCAGAAAGCAACTTTTTTACACGTCTTCTAAGTACAAATTAATTTTAGAGTTCCTTTCTGAATTATCAAAGTCCAGGACAATTGAAACTTACAGAAGCCTTGCAGATGTCTTCCTCAACAAATGCTAAGAAAGGAAAGATTTTCTCATCAGAGTAGTTTCCTTTTTTTTTTTTTTTTTTTTTGAGTTGGAGTCTCACTCTGTCACCCAGACTGGAGTGCAGTGGCCGCTCCCGGCCACCACAGCCTTGATCTGCTGGGCTCCGGCGATCCTTCCACCTCAGCCTTCCAAGTAGCTGGAACTACAGGCGCGCGATACCGCGCCCGGCTAATTTTTTGATTTATTGTAGAGATGGGGTCTCGCTTGCCCAGGCGGGTCTCGAACCCGCGGGCTCAGGCAATCCACTCACCTCAGCCTCCCAAAGGCGCGGGATTACAGGCTGAGCCACCAAGCCCGGCTAGTTTCCTTTTTTTGACTTAAAAAAAATTTTTTTTAAGTGGGGGGGTACAATTCAGGGTTAGGTATACAAATGGTCTTTATGCAAGTCCCCTTGTTGATGAGGCGTGCCAATCCCTTTCTTACAATATTAGGATGCTTGTTCAAGGTCCGCTTCTGAGTGAGAACATGTGGTACTCAGTTCTTTGTTTCTGTCAGAGTAGTTTCAAAAGTCATATTCTGCCGGGCTTGGTGGCACAGCCTGTAATCCCTCGCTTGGAGAGGCTGAGGTGAGTGGATTGCCTGAGCCCGCGGGTTCGAGACCTGCCTGGGCAACTTGGCGAGACCTCATCTCTACAATAAATGAAAAAATTAGCCAGGCATGGTAGCACGCGCCTGTAGTTTCAGCTACTTGGAAGGCTGAGGCGGAAGGATCGCCTGAGACCAGCAGGTCGAGGCTGCAGTGGCTGGGAGTGGCCACTGCACTCCAGTCTGGGTGACAGAGTAAGACTCCAACTCAAAAAAAAGTCATATTCTAATTACGTGGATATAAGAGCAGAGCCCCCCTTAAACTCTGCTGTCACAAGCAGTATTCAGAACAGGTTTTCTGTGTCCCATGCAGGCTTCATAAGGAGTTGAGAACTCCTTAGGTAGTTCTAGCATTTTCTTCTTTGAATATTTGTGATGAACATTTCTCCTCCATAATTTTGTGTCATATGTGCCATTATTGTGTAGGCTTGAATTGTCAAGGCTGATACTGGACAGTATTTCTTTCCTTTAAAGCTTGCCTACATTTTGAGTCACTTCCATGTTGTGACTGTGTGGGCCAACTGACCAAGCTTTCCTTGCTTATAAAAGCAATATGGCGTACCTTGTAGTGAATTTTAAAGTATTTACAAAGTTATCTTTATATTAGATTAGATACCGATTGCTAATTCCATCTAAAGGTACCGGGATTTAATTCAAAATGAGAGTAAGGAATAGAAACACCTCACCAAGCTGTTTGTATTATTAATGACTGTAGTGGAATGTGTCATGGCCTCTGGAACCAACCTGCCCGAGTTCAAATTCTGGCTTATCCAGAATTTGATAAGTTGTACAATCTTGAGAAAATTACCTAAACTCTGTCTCAGTTTTGTTGTATGTGAAAGGGGAACATTAATAGATTTATACCTACCTCATAGATTTGCATTGGAGTTAAGTATAATATGCCTGGAATGGTTGCAAACACATGCTAGGCTATTGCTATTATTTTTATTGTCATTATTCTATTAATCAATGAGGTTTTTCCTAAAACTGCTTTTTAGTTTACATGAAATTCTTAGCTATTTTCTATATAATTGTCTTCCATTTTGCTAAATTTCCCATGCCTGATCTATTGCTAATTTTAGTTATTATTATTATCTATTTTGGAATTTCCATTTTATTTCTTTTTAAATTGTAATGCTCGATGTAAAAAAATATGTTTGCCACTTTTTTCTCTCTTTCTTGATCATGTTAACCAGAGCTTACAAAGACTTTAAATAATTAATTCTAGTATCTGGATCAACTTTGGATCTGTTTGTATTGTTTGATGTTCTATCTTTTGGTTATTTTGTTATAGGTCTTGTCATGCTGTAATTTGGTTGAATGTCTGACAACTACAAAAGACTTTAGATGATGCTAGTTACCTCTGTTCGGAAAGGTCTCACCCTATCTACTAATGTGAAGATAGAGTGTGTGTGTGTGTGTGTGTCTGTGTGTGTGTGTGTGTGTGTGTGTGTGTGTGTGTGTGTACACACATGCCTGACCACACTGTGGTGCTGGGCAGTCTTCTCAGAGATGTGGCAGTGGTACACTTCTGGTAAAGTTCAGACTATCTCTGGTTTGCCTTTCTTCTTCAGACATAACCTTCCAAGGATTCCACTAAAGAGTCTGTGATGTTTACGAGTTTCCTCATCCTGTTGGACCTAAACTCTAATCCTGTCTTCTTAGGGCTGTGGGCTGCTAGATACTGGCTTCGATTTTCAGAGGTTTCTTGATTTGCTTTTCAGCCTCCTGTGCCATACAGTTTTAGCACTCAGGAGACGTTCCTGAGGGGAACACCTGCCCTGATTGAGCTCGGTTCACCATACAGTTCAGCTTTAGTTGTCTGTCCTCCCTGTTCAAAGCCTGAGATCCTGAATCATCGTACTTTATAAGAACCAGGAGACAGCAAGGAAGAAGGATAATAAGCACACTTTGTGTACTTATTTTTTCTGAGTCGGAGTCTCACTCTGTTACCCAGGCTGGGGTGCAATGGCACGCTCATGACCACTGCAGCCTTGACCTGCTGGGCTCAGGTGATCCTTCCACCTCAGTCTTCCGAGTACCTGGAACTACAGGCATGCGCCACCACCCCCGGCTTACAAGTGTGTGCCACCACACCGGGCTAATTTTTTGACTTATTGTAGAGATGAGTTCTCACCAAGTTGCCCAGGCTGGTCTTGAACCCTTGGGCTCAGGCAGTCCTCTTACCTCCACTTCCCAAAGTGCTGGGATTACAGGCGTGAGCCACTGCACCCAGCTTGTGTACATTTTTAAAGAATGTGATGCTCTTTTTCCAGACAGATGTTCTTTCTCATTCTCAATCCCTAGCTCCCTGCCTGTCTTCTTTGCTGATCAACCTCTGTGACACGTATTTTGTATTCAATAACGCTGGGATAAAGGGGTGGAAGACTTTCAGTTGAACACATTTTCAGAACCACCTTATAGAAACTTACCAGTGTGTTCATTCATTTACTAAATATATATTAATATCTACTTTGCACCAGGTCCTTTACTGGCTGCCAGGGTTCTAGAAGAGAACAAAGCAGGATGAAAGATCCCTATCCTGTAGTACTTATATTTTAGTGGGGGGAGACTAAAAGTAGGTGTATAATATATACGATATAGGTGATACATGCATGGAGAAAATTAAGGCAGAGAAGACAGAGAGGGAATTCAGGAGAGGAGGTTGGTTTGCAGTTTTAGAGAGGTCAGTCAGAGAGGTCCTCATTAAGAAGATGACATTTGAGGAAACACTTTAGGAGGTGAAATAACCAGCCTAATTTTTCTTCTATATAATATGAACAATAGGCTGGGCTCGGTGGCTCAGCCTGTAATCCAGCACTTTGGGAGGCCAAGGCAAATGGATTGCCTGAGCCTATGGGTTTGAGACCCACCCGGGCAACTTGGTGAGAACTCATCTCTACAATAAGTCAAAAAATTAGCCAACGTGGTAGCGCGTACCTGTAGTTCCGGCTACTTGGAAGGCTGAGGCGGAAGGATCGCTGGAGCCTAGCAGGGCAAGGCTGCGGTGGCCAGGAGCATGCCACTGCACTCCAGTCTGGGCAAAAGAGTGAGACTCCAACTCAAAAAAAAAAAAGAACAATAATCATTATGTCGCAGAAGATTTAATATAAACATATTTAATGTATGTCTTAATATAGTGCAGTGCGTACATGTAAGAAATGTACAGTACATGGTAGTTTTATTTCCCAGTTGTATGCTTCTAGTGCTTTTAGATTGTGACCTTTCAAAGGCCTTTTTCTTTTAATATACTTTTTTAAAACTTTTAATTATTTAGTTGATTTTGTTGTGGCAAAAATTTATTTTTCTTTTTTTGCACTAGAAGCAAAAGAGTCACCCATATTGCATTATTCTCTTTTCATATTGAATTGTTACTTGCACAGTTTATGTATTTGTTTGTTTGTTTTTTGAGTCAGAGTCTCACTTTGTCATCCAGGTTGGAGTGCAGTGGCACGCTCCCGGCCACCACAACCTCAACCTGCTGAGCTCAGGCGATCCTCCCGCCTCAGCCTTCCAAGTGCTGGAACTACAGGTGTGCGCTACCACGCCCAGCTAATTTTTTGATCTGTTGTAGAGACGAGGTCTCTCCATGTTGCTTGGGCTGGTCTAGAACCGTGGGCTCTGGCAATCCTCTCGCCTTGACCTCCCGAAGTGCCGATTATAAGCACCGCGCCCAGCCACTTTATGTATTTGTATTCAGTATACCCATCTTTTTGTTGACTGTGTGTGAGAGAGAGAAGGGATGGGTAGTTTTTCCATATGACATTATCACACATTTTTACATCTGCTACATTGATTTCTTACTTATGAATGTCCAGGTTATTTCTTCATTTTGGTAAGCTATGTATTTTTTAAATCCTCTGGTAGTTGGAAGTTTATCATAATTCAGTAGCTACTCATTTTCCCCCCACAGTGTGTAAAGTAGATTTTAATTAGCCAAATAGAACCCATTTCACAGATGAGGATAGTAAAGTTTACCTAGGATGAATGACTCGCCCAAAATTATGCAACGAGACAGTAGCAAAGGCAGGCTGCAGCTTAGAGTGCATTAATTCATTCCTGAAATATTTACTGAGTTCCTATTATATGCCAGACACTGCGCTACCCTGTGTGGGAAGCAAACCAGCAGTGACCCTTGCTCTCGTAGAGCTTAGGTTCTGGGCACGATAATAGACATGTGAAAAATAACCAGGCATGATAGCAGTAAGAAGTGCCCCTGGTGAGTCAACAGGTGAATAAGCATAACGGGGAGGGAGGCCACTTGCTTTTTTCTTTTTTTCTTTTTTTTTTTTTGATTCGGAGTCTCACTCTGTCACCCAGGCTGGAGTGCAGTGGCACGCTCACGGCCACCGCAGCCTCCACCTGCTGGGCTCAAGTGATCCTTCCGCCTCAGCCTTCCAAGTAGCTGGAACTACATAACAGGAGTGCACTACCATGCCTGGCTAATTTTTTTATTTATCGTAGAGACGAGGTCTCACCATGTTGCCCAGGCTAGTCTCGAACCCACAGGATCAGGCAGTCCTCTCGCCTTGGCCCCCCAAAGTGCTGGGATTATAGGCTTGAGCTACCACACCTGGCTGGCGGCCACTTTCTTTTTTTTTTTTCTTTTTTTGAGTTGGAGTCTCACTCCGTCACACAGACTGGAGTGCAGTGGCTGCTCCCAGCCACCGCAGCCTCGACCTGCTGGGCTCCGGCGATCCTTCCGCCTCAGTCTCCCAAGTAGCTGGAACTACAGACGTGCGCTACCACGCCCAGCTAATTTTTTTTTTTCTGATTTATTGTAGAGATGTGGTCTCGCCAAGTTGCCCAGGCGGGTCTCGAACCTGCGGCTCAGGCAATCCACTCACCTCAGCCTCCCAAGGCGCGGGACTACAGGCTGAGCCACCGAGCCTGGCTTGGAGGCCACTTTCGAGAGGAAGCTGGGAAATGCTTTCTAAGCTCAGGCAATCCTCTCGCCTTGGCCTCCCAAAGTGCTGGGATGATAGTCTTGAGCCACTGTGCCTGATCTGGGAAAGGCTCTCTGAGCTCAGGCTGGAAGGGTAAGAATGTGACCAGCTGAGGAGGGAGGAGCAGAGGTGCACCAGCTCTGCTGCGGGTCGCTGCCCTGTGGCCACCACCCCCGAACAGATGGTTCAGGAAGCATCGTACACTCTGTGGGCCAATGTTGACAGATACGGCTTCCTTCTGAGGTGGCTGGAGTTGTGGGAAGAGTGAGGCGAAAGCTCTTTACAGAGCCTTGAGCATTAGCTGCTCTGCTTCTAGGAAGCTGTTAATCATGACACAAGAACAGCTTTCCCGCATCTGGGGAGACTTGCACTTTTAGGGATGGCTTTCTTGGCAAGTGTTTATTATTAAGAGAATCACAGCTCTGTGTTGGAGAAGCATTAAGCTTGTTCTCGTGACCCTGCTGATGGCCATCAACTACGTAATATGAAGTGAGCCTCAGTAATATCACTCAGATGGAAAACCAAAACATCAGGTCCTGTCCTCTGGTTTTGACAAAACAGATCGACAGGTTTTACTTTATTTCCCTCCTGAACTATATTTCCTGAGCCAGAGAACGTTAAAATGTGGTTTTCCCCTCCTCACTCTTTAATGAGCAAATGAAATTTTTAAGGCGGTGGGATGTACTTGGGCTTTGGGTATTACCATTCAGTTACCAGGGTCTCTGTTTTAAATACTTTTTATCCTGTATTTCTCATGATAACCCCATTGGTCAGTAAACATTTCTCCCTTCCCATTTTTAATATGGGAAAATTGAGTGTCCGGGCAGGTAAAGTAACTTGCCCTAAATCACTTGCAGCTAGTAAGTGACAGAATTAGGAAACAAATCAAGGGTTATCTGGCTTGTAAGTCTGCTCCTTCTTTTTTTGTTTTCTTTTCTTTTTTTTGAGCTGGGGTCTTACTCGGTTGCCCAGGCTGGAGTGCAATAGCACCATCATATCTCTCTACAGCCTCAACCTCCTGGGCTCAGGCAATCCTTCTGCCTCAGCCTCCCGAGTAGCTGGGACTATAGGCATGTGCCCCGTGCCTGGCTAATTTTTTAATTTTTTCTTTTAGAGACGGGGTCTTGCTAAGTTAAGGGTCTCAAACTCCTGGAATCAAGCAGATCTCCTGCTTTGGCCTCCCAAAGTGCTGGGATTAGAGGCATGAGCCATTGTGCCTGGGCTTCTTTATTCCTTTCAGTTTTGAATAGATAACAATAAGTGAGCAAGGTGTAAAATTTAAAAGGTATGGAAATGTGTAATGCAAAAATTAAAAGTTGTCCTCCCATCCCAGTCCCCTCATCTTCCACCCCAGAGGCAGTGCTGTTACCAGTTCTCAAGCATGTGAGTTGATACCTTGTAGCTCTTTTTGAGTGGAGAGCATAAGGCATAGAATCAAATAGCTATTGTCACAGTGGCTACCTCCTAGGGCAGGTGGCATATCAGAAATGTCCGAGGAGCTTTTTCAAAATGCACACGACCTATTTTGTTCCTCCTCACCAGTGCTCTGATTCTGTAGGTTTGGGGTGAGTTTCCTAAAAGGAATTTTTTTTCTTTGAATTTGAAGTGTCACTCTGTTGCCCAGGCTGGAGTGCAGCAGCATAATCATGGCCACTGCAGCCTCTACCTGCTGGGCTCATAGGATCCTTCTGCCTCAGCCTTCCAAGTAATTGGGACTACAGGTGTGTGTCACCACGCCTTGCTGATTTTTAAAAATTTTTTGTAGAGATGAGGTCTCATTATGTTGTCCAGGCTGGTCTCACACTCCTGTGGTCAGGCAATCCTCTCACCTCCGCCTCTCAAAATGCTGGGATTATAGGTGTGAGTCACCACAGCTGGCCTCTGAATGGAACTTTGATGCTTCTCTCGCCCCACTCCACTGAGAATTATTGTTCAGGTATTGCTAAAATGCCTAATAAGTGTTCAAGGAAGGAGACAGATGAAGGAGGCATATTGGTAGGATGGCATTTGAGCTCTGCTCTGAAGAATGGATTTGGAGGAATGAGTACAATAGCCGGGAGAGTGTCAAGAGCAAAGTGTTAGATCAAGGGTCAAAAACTCAAATATTATATGGGCCAGGCAGGTAACATAAATGATATCTACAGTGACAAATGGCAGCTGACACTTGGCCTTGGTGTTAGGAAACTGAAGAGAACTCTCAACATCCCACTGTGTGACAGAGTACCTGTTATGTATTTTCTGAACATGCAGAATTAAAAATTTAGAGAAATGAGAAAAACAAATATAAATGAAGCACTAATGGATTGATGGATTGATTGTCTTCCATAACCCCTGAGCAAAAACAATTAACATTGGAGGCCATCTTGCTTGTGGTTCACCATTACTTTATGTATTTTTTTCTCTGTGCCCCACATTTGGCGGACAGTGTTACTTTAAACCTTATAACCTCTGCTGGGCTCGGTGGCTCAGCCTGTCGTCCCAACACTTTGGGAGGCCGAGGCAAGCAGATTGCCCAAGCCTGTGGGTTCAAGACCAGCCCGGGCAACTTGGCGAGATTTCGTCTCTACAATAAAAAAATCAAAAATTAGCTGGGCGTGGTGGTGCGTGCCTATAATTCTGGCTACTTGGGGAACTGAGGTGGAAGGATCGCCGGAGCCCAGCAGGTTGACGCTGGGGTGGCCGTGAGTGTGCCACTGCACTCCAGCCTGGGTGATGGAGTGAAACCCCAACTAAAAAACAAAAAAACAAAAAAATCCCCAAAAAACTTATAGCCTCTTTCTTGGAAAGTTTGTTTTTTTATTTATGGTAAATTTAGTAACTCCCTAAGGTTAAGCAGACATGACTACTTAATACTTTTACTTTGTGTGTTTGTATGAGAGTTATAAGAACCAGTCATGGGGTCCTTTCTGTTCTATTTTCTGCCAAGTCCAACTTTTTGGGAAGTATCCTCCCCCATCCCACTGACACATCTTTGGATCATTCCTTTCAGAAGTTTCTTCTCCCCCTGAAGCAATATTATTTATAGTCCCCCTTGAGCATTTTGAGATCTTGTTTTAGGGTCCTAAAAGTAAAGCTTTTTTAATTTATTTATATTTATTTCTTTTTATTATAAAGATGTGGGGTACAATTCAGGGTTAGGTATACAAACACTGATTATGCAGGTACCCTTGTTGATGAGGTATGCCCCCTCCCTCCCCTAGCAGTTTCCCTCAACTGCCATTCCCACCCCCACTCCCCTCGCAGTTTCCCATTACTGCCAAATGCTTTCTTATTCACACAATGGAATATTATAATACTAAATAAGTAGAGCTTTTAGCAAAATGAATGGATCGCAGTTTGTTTCATGACACAGGTCTCGCCTCTCCCAGGTTGAAGGCCTCAAGTTTTCTTGATCTCATTTGTTCTTCATCATTTAGCACTGACAGTAAGTTGCACAATGGTCGCACTCTCCTTGGATGCATCTCCTGTCCTTTCCTTGTCATATCAGGATCATTAACTTTGTCAGTTGAAATAGGTCCCTCTCTCAAAGCGCTTTGAATAAGCATCAAAAAGCATGACATGCAGTGTGCATGAAGGCACCCACTCTGTCATCTCAGCGCTTTCTACCCTCTGTCTGAGAACTCAGAAGACCGAAGGGGTGGACAACCAAAAGAGACAGATGAAATGCTTGATTTGTTTCATTGCTAAATACAGCTGGGATGGGTAATTAAACAGTCCTGCTCCTGTAGAGAAGCCTGCGGCCGTGTAACATAAAATCTCCGAAACCCAGCTGTACTCCTCAGATTTAGATTCAGAATTAATATTAGGTAGGCCTCCTTCAGATTGACAGATTTTGTAAACATCATTTCTATTCAGCATGATTGAAGATGGAGCCTGTGTGTTTTGTTCTCCATTTAAGTTTTCCAGGGAGCATCTGGAGTTTGCAGGTATCTGGGGGAATCGCCTAGAACAAGGGTCCCCAGCCCCTAGGCTACAGACTGGTACTGGTTTGTGACTTGTTGGGAACCAGGTCGCACAGTAGGAGGTGAGCGGTGGCCAAGTGAGTGAAGCTCTGTCTGTATTTACAGCCACTCCCCATCGCTCGCGTCACTGCCTGAGCTCTGCCTTCTGTCAGATCAGCATGGCATTAGATTCTCATAGGAGTGTGAACCCTGTTGTGAACTGCACATGTGAGGGCACTTCTTATGAGAGTGCAATGCCTGATGATCTGGGGTGGAGCTGAGGCAGTGATTGTGTTGTTGGGGAGTGGCTGCAAATACAGATTAACATTAGCAATAAGGTTTGATTGCAAGGAGACCATAAAAAATCAATTGCTTGTGGACTTATGTCAAAACCCTATCAGTGAGTGGCAAGTGAGTTGGTGTACTTCAATTATCCAGCTGTATCTGGTGGCAGGCTCTAGGTCAGAATCCAACACTCATTTTAGTCTACATGTGGCCTGCTGGTTATTTTATTTGTCACTTACATTCACACTTCTTTTTTTAAATTGTGAGTTGTATAATTATTTCATTATATATTACAATGTAATAATAATAGAAATAAAGTACACAATAAATGTTATGCGCTTGAATCATCCTGAAACCATCCCACTCTTCCCACCCCCTCCATCCTTGCTAAAATTGTCTTCCATGAAACCAGTCCCTGGTGCCAAAAAGGCTGGGGACTGCTGGACTAGAAGGCACGGCCCTGGATCTGGAGGGCATGGGATGCCACAGGTGAGCTTCTGCTGATCCTCCATGCTCCTGCCCTGTCCTGGCCTCAGCTGTTCCATGGAGGTGGGACTAGGGATCAGCCATGTGAATTGATAAGGATTGGGAAGGGATTGGAACCCGTTCCCTTGTAACCCTTCTTTATCTTTTATGGGCGCATGTCATGACATAAGGAGCAGAGAGCTCTTTGTGTGTACAGCAGTGTTTTTGTTTTATTTTAGGCACTTATTTCTAATACAGAAGCTGTTACCGCCATTCATTCATTTGCTCAAACCCCAAATTTAGCAGTTATCCTTTTCACTCACCTCCCATAAGGCATCCCATAGCAGGCTCTTTGGTAGAGCTGACTCACCCCTATCCTTCCAGACTCCCCCTGAGTCTCCTTCAGTGTGGAGCCTTCTCTGACCAGCCTTCCAAAATGGCCTCTTATGACCCTGATTAGTTCCTTGTTGCACTTATCACAATTAGTGATTACGTGTTTGTTTTTCACGAGATGGTCACACTTTGTTTGGATGTGTTTCTTTGGATTATCTGTTTATCCTTACAGGACTGTGATAATCCTGCTGCTTGATGGTCCGTTAGTTGTTTAATTGTGTGTTTATTTGCTTGCATCTACTTACCTTTTTGTCTGTTGTCTGTGTGTTGTGGTTAGTTCCGTGAGGGCAGAGACTTTCTTTCCTTCACCCTGTATTTCCATTTCACAGCTCAATGACTTGCATATAGTTTACACCCCATAAATATGCAGCACTGGATATCATGTCCAAACTGTATCGTAGACAGTGGTATGCTGGTAAATTCTACCTCTAAAAAATGAGAGAGGGGCAGCTTGAATTTGTACCATTTACCAATATTGGTGGTGTAAATAAATACTCCCACTGTGGCAGATTTGAAGCTACCAAAGTGACATTGCCAGTCTCTGAGTTGGGAGGTGATGCACAGTAGCACTTCATTGTCAGGGGCTTCTCTAAGGGAACAGACCTGTTTAATTACCTGTCCCAGCTGCATTTAGTAGCTAAACTAACTGAGCACCTCAGCTGTCTCTTTCAGTCGCCCAGCCCTTCGGTATTGAGTTCTTAGATAGACGGTATTTCCATCTATACAGATATAGTAGGTAGAAATTGCTTTAAGAACATTGGTATTAGTAAAATGTGGTTAAAAAAATAATTAGGAAGTGATGGCTTCTGAGTACTTACTACATTTATGCTTATTATTGAATTGTAGCTTTATATGATGTAATTTTTCAATAATGGCTCTGTGGAACAATTGGCTGGCAACATTTCTGAAAATGGAGCCATCTGCTCTCAAACCGGTCCCAGCCCGCTCCAGCACCCCACTGGAGACGGGCTGTGGTGGATCCACTGGCGACTCCTGCCCTGTAGTGTCTGGCTCATAAACAAAGCAAGGAAGACAGTTGGCAGAGACGGGGAAATGTTATCACAGACACATTTCTCTGGGAGTTCTTACTTAGCTCTATTAGTTGCACCGTTAAGGAAAATGGCGCTAATGTCTCCTTCTGTCTTGAGTTACATGATGCGGTACAATGACCAGACAAGAAAATGAGGTGGCAGCAGTGAGAAGGAAATCACAGAGAGGAAACAGGTGTAAAAACAACCTTGACCTTCCATTTAGTGTGCTAGAATGTCTTTTTGCCAAAGGATGTTGTGGATCCTGAAGTGTACTTAGTGGTTAATTTTCAGGATATTATCCCAGGGCCCAAAGTCCCTCATGCCTTTTTTAAGTCATGGAGATCTTAGTCGGCTGGTCTACTTGCCACTTCACATTTATCTGCTTGTCTGTAGTAGGTCAGAAATGAGGCCCAGATGGTGTCTAAGGCAAGGCCTGTGACACTCTGGGGACTCCGAGCAGATGCCTGAGGGGAGGTGATGAGCTCAGTAAGAACAATGAGGGAAAGAGCCAGCCACATTGTGGGCTCACTGCCACCCTGTGTAGGATTTTCTCCTTATAAAGTATAGTTAGAGTTGGCGCTGGTATTTTTAGATAAACAGACTATTGATACAGGAAATGTAGATTATATTAGCACCATTTACCAGATTTGAGTTTATGCAGTCACAAGGAGAAATCTGTCTTTGAAAGTCAAGGGAACGGAGCTTGGTGAGTGCCCTTGACCTTTGCAGCTAACAAAGATGAGTGCAACTAACACATTCATCTTTTTACTCTGACATTGGCTAGAGTGTTTCAGTTCTTGGCTTATATCTTGCCCCATATAAATCTTTGTAAACCAGTAGAATCAATCCTAGAATGGATCATGGTTACCTTCCCCAAATCGGAAATGTTCTCATCTAGTTGGTTAGATGGAAAAGGACGTCGGGGTAAAGTACTCTTTCATGGGTTAGTTCAAATAGCATGTAGTAAGCCCATGTTTCGTGCCTGGTACTGTTCTAGGGCTGAGCTTATTGAGATTAAACATACAGACTCTGCATTCAATAGAGGTGGGGGGAGGCACAGTCAAGAAAATAGGAATCCTAAACACAGTATGTCATGAGCTGTGATGGAGATGTGCACAGGGTGGTCTTGAACCCCGGAAGACACATTAACTCAGGGCTTCCAGGAAGTAGCACGACCTTGGTATTGAAGTGTGGATAGAAGTTAATTGGGTAATAAAGGGGAGTTAGGATGACCTGAGGGGTGGAGAGCCCTGTAGAAAAGTGAAACTCAACTTGAGTCCTGGGGACTACAGGAAATGCGGGCTGCCTGAAGCTGAAAAGAAAGGCAGTACTATAGACTCTAATTCCATCCAGGTTGCTGTGAAGTTCATGATTTTGTTCTTCTTTATGGCTGCGCCATATTCCATTGTGTATATATACCACATTTAAAAAAAAATCCAGGCCTCTTTTGATGGACAGCATGGTTAGTTGCATGTTCTTGAGTGATCTTT
>CAUYQG010221888.1:0-11904 GCA_963574415.1 Tarsius wallacei
ACCTCTAATGTATCACTCTTCTAATTTAGCATATGTTATTTTTTATTTAAAATACACAACCACCATTCCTAAGAGAAATGAAAACGTGGTTACTATAAAAACTTGCTTCTGAATGTTCACAGCAACATCATTCACAATAGCTTAAAAAGTGGCAACAAACCAAATATCTATCATCTGATGATGACGGGTAGACAACATGTGGTCTATCCATGCAATGGAGTACTATTCAGCCATAAAAAGGAATGAAGCACTAACACGTGTTCCCACATGGATGAGCTTGAAGCATTATGTTGAGTGAAAAAACCAGACACAAAAGGTCACATATTGTATGATTTCATTTATATGAAATGTCTAAGCTGGGCTCGGTGGCTCAGCCTGTAATCCTGCACCTTAGGAGGCTGAGGTGAGTGGATTGTCTGAGCCTGTGGGTTCGAGACCCGCCTGGGCAACTTGGCGAGACCTCATCTCTACAATAAATCAAAAACTAGCCGGGCGTGGTAGCACGCGCCTGTAGTTCCAGGTACTTGGAAGGCTGAGGCGGAAGGATAGCCGGAGCCCAGCAGGCTGAGGCTGCGGTGGCCGGGAGCGGCCACTGCACTCCAGTCTGGGCGAGAGTGAGACTCCAACTCAAAAAAAAAAAAAAAAAGAAATGTCTGTAGAGACAGCAGATTGCTGGTTGCTAGGGGCTGGATGAAGGTTGGGGGATTAGGGTGTGACGACTGATAGGTACAGGGTTTCTTTTTGTGGTGATGAAAATGTTCTAAAGCTGATTGTGATGATGACTGCATAACACCACAGATATACTAAATACCATTGAATTGTACACTGTACATGAATGAATTGTCTGGCATATGAGTTATGTCTCAATAAAGCTGATATATGTATATACACACGCACACACGTTCAAATGGAACTTCAGATTTTAAAGATGAGAAAAAAGTGTCACTCAAGACTCTGAGGAAGGAAGAAGGGCTGGGGTGGGAGGTGGAGGGAAAGGTCCAGCATCATCTGACTTCTTTCCTCCCCAAACATTGCAGGACGCCAGCTGGGCAGTGACCGTTCTATGGTGAGCAAGACAGACATGGCAACATGGCCCAGGCTGAGCTCCCAGTCCAGACAGCGACGATAGGTGAGCCCCACCCTCATAACCTGTGCCATATCCTGTGATGGTGACAGGCCAAGGGAGGCCCTAACAGCCCAAGTTGTCAAGGGAGGTTTGGGGTGGGGTGGGGCACCCACGTGAGATTTGGTAGATGAGCAAAGGGCATCCAAGTGAAGCCCGGGGGGAAAGTGCTAGGTAGCGAGAACAGCAGGAACGGCATGGGGGTGGCTTGCAGGTAAGAGATGACTTGGAGCCCTCCAGAAACCAAAAAGCATCAATGTGGTGGGAACAGAGTCAGAGAGGGGAGCAGAGAGACCGAGTGCCTGGTCAGCAGGGCTGGGCCATGGGAGTTTTGGGGGCCAAGTTTGAGTTGCTTCCTGAGCCACTGTGAGCCTTTTTTTTTTTTTTTTTTTGAATAGGAGTCTACTCTGTTGCCCAGGCAGGAGTGCAGTGGCAAGCTCATAGCCACTGCAGCCTTGACTTGCTGGGCTTAGGCAATCAAGCCTTCCAAGTAGCTGGAACTACAGACATGAGCCACCATGCCTGGCTAGTTTTTTTTATTTATTGTAGAGACAAGTTCTTGCCAAATTGTCCAGGCTGGTCTCAAACACTTGAGCTCAGGTAATCCTCTCATCTTCACCTCCCAAAGTGCTGGGATTACAGGCATGAGCCACCACACTCAGCTCACTGTGCGACTTTAAGTCAGGGGACTTGGGTCTGGTCTCCTCTGGTTGCAAGGGCCAGAAAGCAAGAGATCAGGGAAGGGTGGCCCAGTGGCCCGGTTTGGATGGTGGCAGTTAGTGTAGGGAGATGTAGTGGGTTGAACTGTGGTCCCCCCAAAAAAAGATATGTCCATGTCCCAGAACCTGTGAGTGTGACCTTAAGAGGGTCTTTGCAGGGGCAACCCCTTCGGGTCCCCTCCCACTGTGGGAGCTTTTCTGTCCTCTCAATAAATCCTACTTTCTAAAAAATAAACAATAAATAAATAAAAGGGTCTTTGCAGATGTCATGCAGTGAAGGATTGTGAGATAAAATCATCCTGGATTACCCGGGTGGGCCCTAAATTCAATGACAAGACTTTTTATAAAAGACACGGAACAAAGATATGAGGAGAAGGCCATGAGAACATGGAACTGGAGTGATGCAGCCCAAGGCAAGGATACCAGAGGACGTCAGAAGCTGGAAGAAGCCAGGAAGGATCCCCTAGAGGCTTCAGAGGGAGCTCGGCCCTGTGGGTACCTCGATTTCAGACTTCTGACCTCCAGAACTGGTGAGACATACATTTCTGCTGTTTTAAGCAACTGTGTTTGTGGTTGCTAGGGAGGTCCCCTGGCGTGAGTTGTGTCTCTCCCAAGGATGTTGAAGGATAGAGAGAGGTCACCAGATTCTAGAGAATTTTAGGAGGTAGAAATAACCTTTCACCCCCCCCCCACCCCCTGCCCCACTTCTTCTACCTGAATTCCTAAGTGTTACCACTCTAAATTTTTTAAATGAGGTCATTGCTTTACTAGACTCTGGTGTGGCCATGTGCTCTTTGAGCCGTGGCTACTGCCATGTTTCCTAAGCTCCACCCCTCTCTCCTACCTTGGAGAGGTGAATCCTCTCTCTTACTTACTTTCTAAATAAACTATATTTTCTAATTAAAAAATAAATAATTTTTAAAAATGTATCTATGTATTTATTTACTTAGAGACAGGGTCTTACTCTGTCTCCCAGGTTGGAGTGCAGCGGTGCAATCATAGCTCATGGCAGCCTCGAACTCCTGGGCTCAAGCAATCCTCCAGCCTCAGGCTTCAAAATAGCTAGACTACAGGCATGCACCACCACCGCCAGCTCATTTTTAAAATTGTTTATTTATTTGAGTCAGGATCTCATTCTGTCACCCAGGCTGGAGTGCAGTGGCACAATCATGGCTCACTGTGACCTCAACTCCCCGGGCTCAGGAGATCCTTCTGCCTCAGCCTCCCAAGTAGCTGAGACTATAGGCACATGCCACCACATCCAGCTAATTTCTTAATTTTTTGTAGAGATGAGGTCTCGTTGTGTTGCCTAGGTTGGTTTCGAACTCCTGGGATTAAATTATCCTTCTGCCTCGGCTTCCCAAACTACTGGGATTACAGGCTTGTGCCATTGCACCCAGTCTGAAGTTTTGCAGAGATGGGGGTCTCACTGTGTTGTCCAGGCCAACCTCAAATTCCTGGGTTCAAGTGATCCTCTCATCTCAGCCTCCAAAAGTGCTAAGACTATAAGCGTGAGCCACCACACCTGGCCCAGGTATTGTCTATTACTCCAACTGCAATAATTTGAGCCTCATATCTCCAACTTCAAGCTGTCTGAGGCTAAGGGAAGGGGCATAGGGTAGGAATGTGTTCAGGGAGGGCTTACAGGAACTGTAGGGTCTCTGCCCAGAGGGGCAGTGGGAAGTGATGGGGAGAGTTTGGACCCCACACATGGGAGCGATCAGCTGTGAGACTCTGAGCAAGAGATTCCTTCTATGTGAGCCTCAACAGCTCACCTGTAAAATGGGATGATAGCAGCTGCCCCACAGCTAAGAGTTGGGGAGGGTGTGTTGAGTGCCCAGCACACAGCAGGCAAGTGTCCAATATATGGTGGCAACAGTTGTACATTCATAAAACCTCAGCGAGTATTTGAAATACCATTTCAGTTTGCAAATGTCCCCATCCCTCAGAACCTTCCTCACTGGCCTGCGGGGCAACTGAGAGGAATAAGCATTGTGGATGGTGTTACGGGTTGAATCATGTCTCCCCCAAGGATACTGAAGCCCTAACCCTCAACACCCATGAAGGGGGCCTCATTTCCATTTGGGTCTTCGCATATGGTCAAGTTAATGACGAGGTCATTAGGGAGGGCCCTCATCCAATATGACTGCATCCTTATATAATGGGGAAACTGGACACAGAGACAGACATGAACAGAGGGAAGATGATGTGAAGACACAGAGAGCTGATGGCTGTCACCAAGCCGAGGAACACTTGCAGCCACCAGAAACTGGGAGGGAAGCCTGGAATGGGCTCTCCCTCACAGCCTCAGAAGGAACCAGTCCTGCCCACACTTTAACTTCTGACTTAAAATTGTGAGAAAATAATTTTCTGTTGTTTAAGCCACGCAGTGTGTGGTACTTTGTTAGGGCAGCCCCAGGAAATGAATAGAGGTGGGAGTTAGGTGAACCTTGCCAGCAGAGAAAACTGGGGCCTGTGGCAATGCCTGGGGGCTCTGAGGAGATGCATCAGAGGCTGGTGCCAACCCCCTCCAGCCCCCAGTCACTGCCCAGGCCTGTGGCCAGGCCCAGCTGCTCCTCAGCCCTTACTGCCCCAGCAGGAGGGCACCAGACGCTTCCCGGCCAGAAGTCTGGGGTGCATCTGGAAACCCTGGCAGAGGGGTTTCAAGTAAGGCTCTGTCTTGGTCCATGGTGAAACTGCCATCTGGATCCTGTTTGCGGTCCCCTGCCTGGCGGGAGCATCCAAGCAGAATTGTGGAAAGTGGTCAGGGAAGGGGCCACTCCCTCTGTGGCCAGGGTCCCGGGTGGGGTGGCGGAGTCAGTGGTCCTGGATTGAAACCTGGCGCTGCTGCTTGCTGGGTGACCTCAGGCATCTCATGTCACCTCCCTGTCTTGACCTTCTCACCTGTAAAATGAGGACAGGAGCAGAACATACCTCATTGCTGCCAGGATTCAGTGGGATCATGCAAATAGCAGGATGCTTGCCAAAGGGGAATTTTTTTTTTTTTACAAATTGTAAGGACAGGTGTGGTGATTCACACCTACAATCCCAGCACTTTGGGAGGCCAAGGCTGGAGGATTGCTTGAGCCCAGGAGTTTGAGAGCAGCATAGGCAATATAGTGAGACCTCACCTATACAAAAATAAAAAAACAAACAAACAAAAAATAGCCAGATGTGGTGGCATGTGCCTGTACTCTCAGCTACTGGGGAGGCTGAGGTGGAAGGATCACCTGAGTCCAGGAAGTCAAGGCTGCAGTGAGCCATGATCGTGCCACTGCTCTCTGGCCTGGGCAACAGAGTGAGACTCTGACTCAAAAAAAAAGTGTGGTAAAATACTTGTATACATAACATTAAACTGACCAATTTAAACTTTTTCTTTTTAAGAATTTTTTTTTTTGAGTCGGAGTCTCACTCTGTCGCCCAGGCCACCTCAGCATTGACAGGCTCTGGTGATCCTTCCACCTCAGGATTCCAAGTAGCCGGAACTATAAGAGTGTGCTACCACGCCTGGCTAGTTTTTGATTTATTGTAGAGACAAGGTCTCGCCAAGTTGTCTGGGTGGGTCTCGAACCCGTGGGCTCAAGCAATCCACTCGCCTTGGCCTTCCAAAGTGCTGAGATTACAGGCCGAGCCACCGAGCCCGGCCAAGATTTTTAAAAAATTTTATCCTTTTTCAAGCATACAGTTTGGTGGCATTACATACATTCGCATTGAGCAATGCTATCACCATCTGTCTCCAGAATGCTTTCATCTTCCCAAACTGAAACTCTGTGCCCGTTAAGAAGTAACTCCTAGCCGGGCTCGGTGGCTCAGCCTGTAATCCCGCGCCTTGGGAGGCTGAGGTGAGTGGATTGCCCGAGCCCGCGGAATCGAGACCCGCCTGGGCAGGCGAAACCTCATCTCTACAATAAATCAAAAAAAATTAGCCGGGCGTGGTAGCGTGCACCTGTAGTTCCAGCTACTCGGAAGGCTGAGCGGAAGGATCGCCGGAGCCCAGCAGGTCGAGGCTGCAGTGGCCGGGAGCGGCCACACTGCACTCCAGTCTGGGCGAAAGAGTGAGACTCCAACTCAAAAAAAAAAAAAAAAAGTAACTCCTCATGTACCCTCCGCTCAGCCCCTGGCAACCACCGTTCTGTCTGTGATTTTGGCAACACTAAGTACTTCATATAAGTGGAATTTCACCATCCCACTTACTACAAAACATTGCACAATTCACCATTTTTCTGTGTACAATCAGTGGGATTCGTTCGTCATGTTGTGCAACCATTACCGCCATCTGTCTCCAGAACTCTTTTCATCTTGTAGAACTGAAGCTCTACCATTAAAGATAAAAAATCATCCAGGTGTGTAGTACCAGCTTCCCATTTCCCCTTCTCTCGGACCTTGCAAATTCCTTCCTTCCTTTCTTCCTTCCTTTTTTTGAATTGGAGTCTCACTCTGTTGCCCAGGCTGGAGTGCAGTGGCACGCTCACGGCTCACCACAGCCTCAGCCTCCTGGGCTCAGGCGATCCTCCTGCCTCAGCCTCCTGAGTAGCTGGGACTACAGGTTCGTGCCACCACACCTGGCTAATTTTTAAATTTTTTTTGGAGAGATGGGGTCTCTACAAGAGAGAGGTTATGTTACCTCTGTTTTCTGTCTCTATGAATTTGACTACTCTGGGGACCTCTTATATGTGGAATCACACAATATCTATTGTTTTGTGTCTGGCTTATTTCACTTAGCATAATGTCCTCAAGCCTCATCCATGCTGTGGTGTGTCAGAATGCCTCTCCTTTCTAAGGCTGAGTAATGTCCACCATATGTGTATGCCACATTGTGCTTATTCAAACTTCATGCATCGGCAGACCCTTGGGTTGCCTCCACTTTTGGTTGTTGTGAATAACGCTGCTATGAACATGAGCGTGCAAGTATTTCTTTGAGTCCCTGCTTTCAGTTCTTTTTTCTTTTTGAGTTGGAGTCTCACTCTGTCACCAGGCTGGAGTGCCGTGGCCCATTCACGGCCACCCCAGCATCGACCTGCTGAGCTCTGGCAATCCTCCTGCCTCAGCCTTCCAAGTAGCCAGAACTACAGGTGCGCGCTACCACACCCGGCTAGTTTTTGATTTATTGTAGAGACGAGGTCTCGCCAAGTTGCCTGGGCTGGTCTCGAACCTGCGGGTACAGGCAATCTACTAGCCTCGGCCTCCCAAAGTGCTGGGATTACAGACTGAGACACTGAGCCTGACCTGCTTTCAGTTCTTTTGGGGTATATACCCAGAAGTGGAATTGCTGGCTTATGTGGTAATTCTATGTTTAATTTGCTGAGGAACCATCTTACTGCTTTCCACTGGAGTTGCGCCATTTTCCATTCCCACCAGCAGCGCATAAGCCTTCAATTTCTCCACCTCCTCACCAACAGTGAGCAGTGGACTGTTCTAGGGGGCCATCTGGCTCTATACCCTTCCTCTGGGGGAGCTGGAAGGGAACATTTTTCTTAGGGACGATAGAGCTCCTGGAATCTTGACTCCATTCTCCTTGAGTTAAGTTTCTAGGCCAGGAGCAGTGGCTCATGCCTGTAATCTCAACACTTTGGGAAGCTGAGGCAGGAGGATCACTTGAGGCTAGGAGTTCAAGACCAGCCTGGACAACATAGTGAGACTCGGTTTCTATAAAAATAAAAGTGAAAAATTAGCCAGATGTGTAGTACTAACTATCCTGGAGACTGAGGCAGGAAGATCACTTGAGCCCAGGAGTTCGACACTGCAGTGAACTGATTTCACTACTACACCCCAGTGTATGTGACAGAGTGAGACCCTGTCTCTCTTTTTGGGGGGAGGGAGCTTGGGGTCTCACTCTGTTGCCTACGCTGGAGCGCAGTGACATGATCACGATGACCATAGCTCATGGCAGCCTCAACCTCCAGTGCTCAGGCAATCCTATCACCTCAGCACCCTGAGAGACTGGGACTACAGGTATATGCCCAGATAATGTTTAAGTTTTTTTTATAGAGACGGGGTCTTGCTATGTTGCCCAGACTGGTCTTGAACTCCTGGGCTTAAGCAATCCTCCTGCCTTGGACTCTCAAAGTGCTGGGATTACAGGTGTTAGCCACCACGCTCAGCGACCCTGTCTTCAAAAAATACTTTCTAGGCCGGGTACAGTGGCTCACGCCTATAATCCCAGCATTTTTGGAGGCCGAGGTGAGAGGATTGCCTGAGTCCACAGGTTCAAGACCAGCCTGGGCAACTTGGCGAGACCTCATCTCTACAATAAACCAAAAAATTAGCCGGGCATGGTAGCATGCACCCGTAGTAGCTACTTGGAAGGCTGAGGCGGAAGGATCGCCGGAGCCCAGCAGGTCGATGCTGGGGGGACTGTGAGCATGCCACTGCACTCCAGCCTGGGCGACGGAGTGAGACTTCATCTAAAAAAAATCCCCAAACAAAACAAAACAAAACTTTCTAGAAGGAGATCCCAGAGGCCAGGGGAAGCCTGCTGTGAGGAGTGGCATCCTGGCGCTTGGCCTGGTATGCACACTGGGCTGGGGAGTGCTGGTTCCGGGCATGCTGGGTGAGGAAATAGCTGTGTGCACGAGTGCTATGTATTCAAACCCATGTGAACCAAAATGGGGAGTTGCTGGAATACTGGGAGGACCCACACTAATTTTAGGGTGGCTCAGCCAGTGTCTGACAGGGGTCCTAGAAGCCTCTCCCTCAAAGGGCTGCATCTGAGCTCAGGTTCTGCCATCCCAGGCAGCCCGGCTGGAATTTGACTGAGAGAACCCCAAGGTTCCCAGACGTACAGCAAGAGGGGGGCTGATGCAGGGGAGAGGACAGCGCCTGCTCATGATGACGGTGGAGGCTGGTCCCCTGGGGCCCAAACCCCATGAGTTCCCAGAGGATGAAGCCCTAAGCCCCTGGATCAGCCCCACACATCCTTCCTGGGGCCTGAAGGTCAGATAGACTTGGGTCACCCATTGGCCTGAATGTAGGACTTCACCGCCCTCAGCCCCAGCCTCCTCACCTGAATGCTGGCGCTAATAGCTGTGGCCCCCCGAGAGGGCAGGTGATGATGCAGTAGGGACCATGTACAAGGTCCAGCCCATACCAGGCATGTAAGCAAATGGCCCTGTTACCTGTGTGTGTGTGTGTGTGTGTGTGTGTGTGTGTGTGTGTGTGTGTGTGTTGGGATCTCACGCTGTTGCCCAGGTTGGAATACAGTAGCACACGGCTCACCACAGCCTCCATCTCCTGGGCTTAGGCAATCCTTCCACCTTAGCCTCCTGAGTAGTTGGGACTACAGGTGTCCACCACCACACCCGGCTAATTTTTTTATTTTTTGTAGAGACGAGGTCTCACTATGCTGCCCAAGCTGGTTGTGAACTCCTGTGCTCAAGCAACTCTCCTGCCTTGGCCTCCCAAAGTGCTGGGATTACAGGCGTGAGCCACCGCGCCTGGCTCTGTTACCACTGGGAGAAAGAACAGCTGCCTGGGCCAAGTGTGCATCAGGATACCCCTGGAATGTGTTTCTTGGATGCATCAGCTCACTTTCCAGCCACTGGCCTCTTCTAGAAGTTGCACACAGATAAAAGGTCCCAGTTAATGAGGATTCTAGTTAAAGTTTTAAAATTCACAGCAAGCCCACTCCGCATAATAATGTATCAGAAACACAACAATCCTTTAATCTAGAAGGAATTAATTGCTGGGCCCAGAAATTCAGGGCACGCCAACAGAATCCTTAATTTCTTGAGCTGATGGTTTCAAAAAGCGACTGATTTTAGACTGGCTCCCCTCTACACATAAGGAAGACTCCCACAGTTCTGACAAAGGGTGAGATTGTCTGGATGTCTTACTCAGTAAGACTCATGTATGTGGGGTCTGAATTTATGTCAGCTCTGAATTTTGCCTGCTGAGTGGAATGTGGTGGGCTTTAAGCCCTAGCAGATTCAATGGGCACTCTGTGGCCTGGGTATCCCGGGTATTGCACAGGGAATGTTCCCACTCGTCCCACATACGCTTTTGGAGTGCCCACTCCGAGCCCAAGCTCAGGTTCTATGTTGGGAAAGCAGGAGCAGGCACAACCAGCCTCAGAGACAGACAGTTAAACCCACAGTCAGACAACTGCCTGATTGCGCATCGTGATAAGGAAATGCTGTGAAGGAATGAGGTAGGGTAATGCAAGGGAGGAACAGGGCCCTAACTGAGGTGGCAGGGCTTGGCGGAGTGGGGGTTACAGGCCGAAGACAATCTTTGTAAGCTGAAGGGGGAGGGGAATTAACTGGTGAAAGGTGAGGAGACAGGTGTTTCTGGGTGAAGAAACACCCTGTGCAAAGGCCCTGGGGTAGGAAAATACCATTATAGGAGCCAGGAGCTGTTCTCAAGGAGCCAAGAGTGACTGAGGCTCATGGGACAAGAAAAGGAAAATCATCATCAGATGACAATGAATTCTCGTAGATACTTCACTTGGGTGCATATGCACTGGGGCCTGTGCATATACCCAGGGGATTCTGCACCTCATTTAGGGACCATCCTGGGTGCAGATTGGAAGGCAGGGGAGAGTTAGGTGAGGGCACAGGCTCTGGGTCAGATGACCTGGCTTTGCTCTCTGACTCCGTCTTAAGACAGGAGAGAAGATCTTCACCCCCAGCATAGCATCTTCTTTCAAATTTATATTATCATCTATCCTATAATATTATTTATTTTAAACTGGTGTGTTGAGGTATAACTGATATAAACTGTTCATACTGTTCAATTTTATCAGTTTGACATATGTCCACACCTGGGAAACCATCTCCACACTCACGATAGTAAATCTATCCACCACCCCTAACGCTTGGTCTGCCTCCCCACCCCCCATCCCCAGGCAAACGCTGATCTGCTTTCTGTTACTATAGATTATTTTGCATTTTCTAGAATTTAATACCAATGGAATCATACCATGTGGACTCTTTTCTGGTTTGGCTTCTCTCATACAACATAATTATTTTAAGATGTTGTTGTCCATATCATAAGTTCATTTCTTTCTCTTGTTAGGTATATTTCACAATTCCTTTATCCACTTGCCTGTTGATGGACATTTGGGTGTTTCCAGTCTGGGGCTGTTGTAAAAACAACACAAGCTTTTGTGTTGTTTTCATTTCTCTTGGGTAGAGTCCTAGAAATAGAATTGCTGGGTCATAAGCAGGTGTATGTGAACTATGAAAGAAACTGCCCAACTGTTTCCCAAAGTGGTTGTAAACAGACTAGTTGTTCCACGTCTGCAACAACACCTGGTATTGTCAGTCATTTACATTTTAGCCATTCTGGTAGGTGTGTAGCAGTCTCACTGAGGTTCTAATTTGCATTTCCCTAATGACATATTTTCATATGTTTATTTGCCATCCATATGTGTTTTTTTGGTAGTCTCTGTTCAAATTGTTTTTTTCTCCACCAATACCCTTTTAAACTGTTGAGTTTTAAGAGTGGTTTGTGTATTCTAGATATAAGTCTTTTATCAGGTAGATGATTTACAAATATCTTCTTTCAACCTGTGATTTGTCTTTTAATTCTCTCTCTCTCTCTCTCTCTCTCTCTCTCTCCTTAGGGTCTTACTCCGTAGTGGCATGATCACGGCTTACCACAGCTTTGAACTCCTGGGCACAAGCAATCCTCCCTCCTCAGCCACCTATGTTGCCCAGGCTGGTCTTGAACCTCTGGGCTCAAGCAATCCTCCCACCTTGGCTTCTCAAAGTGCTAGGATTACAGGAGTGAGCCACCATGCCTGGCCTTGTATGTTCATTCTTTTAACAATGTCATTCAAAGAGCAGAGTTTCTTTCATTTTGGTGAAGTCCAGTTTACTGATATTTGATTTATAGATCATGCTTTGGTGTGTCTTATCTAAGAAGTCTTGCTTAATCCAAGGATGCAAAGACTTCTTTTCCTGTTTTCTTCTGGAAATTTTTATCATTTCAAGTTTTACATTTAGGTTTATGATCCAGTTTTTAGTTAATTTTTATATATAGTGTAAGGTATGGTTAAAAATCTTTAAAAATATGTTTTGAGTTAATTTCCGGATGATGCTATAACAAATTACTACATGCTTG